>LBNU01004039.1:2351-40738 GCA_014162995.1 Artemisia annua | reverse complement strand
GAGATGTGTCCATGGGAAAGAGGCCGAAGCTATTTTGATGGCATGCCACAATGGCCCCACAGGGGGACATCATGGTGCCAATCTCACTGCTAAAAAAGTTTTTGACTCCGGTTTCTTCTGGCCTTCGATCTACCGCGATGCACAGGACCTGGTGAAGTCTTGTGACGCGTGCCAACGACAAAGAAAAATTTCTCAGCGGGATGAGATGCCTCAAAACTCCATCCAAGTTTGTGAAATCTTTGACGTGTGGGGAATCGACTTCATGGGACCATTTCCATCTTCAAAAGGAAACAAATACATCCTCGTGGCGGTCGATTATCTTTCTAAATGGGTCGAAGCAAAAGCTCTTCCAACTAACGACGCCCGAGTGGTTGTAAATTTTTTGAAAAGTTTGTTTGCCAGATTCGGTACACCTCGAGCTATTATCAGTGACCGTGGAACTCATTTTTGTAATGACCAATTTTCAAAAGTTATGTCAAAATACGGTGTTACCCGTCGACTTAGTACCGCTTATCATCCTCAAACTAGTGGTCAAGTCGAGGTGTCGAATCGTGGTCTAAAAAGAATTTTGGAAAGAACCGTGGGCGAGAATCGTTCTTCTTGGTCGGACAAGTTAGATGATGCACTCTGGGCCTTCCGCACAGCTTATAAAACACCAATTGGTTGTACCCCTTACAAGCTTGTGTACGGAAAGGCATGTCATCTTCCGATTGAGCTAGAGCATCGCGCCTACTGGGCTTTAAAACATGTGAATTACGATTTAAAAACCGCGGGTGATCACCAAAAAATCCAGTTGAATGAGTTGAATGAACTCCGTGATCAAGCTTATGAAAATTCTTTGATTTATAAGGAGAAAACCAAACGGATTCATGATTCAAAAATCAAAAATCGTGTTTTTAATGTCGGTGATCAAGTTTTGCTTTTTAACTCAAGGTTGAAAATATTTTCTGGAAAGCTCAAGTCCCGTTGGTCTAGACCGTTTACCGTTGCCCAAGTTTTTCCTTATGGTACTGTTGAACTTTTTAACCAAAATGGGGAACATTTTAAGGTAAACGGTCATCGTTTGAAACACTACTTTGGAGGGGATCTACCATTGGTGATCCCGGATCTCCAAACTTTCCCCAAGGACAACTAAATTCGGGGATAGAGTCAAGCTAAGTGACTCGATGATCAAAAACAAAGCGCTTCGTGGGAGGCACCTCATGCTTATCCATCTATGCTTTTTAGTTTCTAATAAGTAACGCGAGGAGGGCGACCTCTTCCAATCTTGTGTTTGCTTGGTTGTTTGTGTTTGTGCAGGATTTCCCCAATTCATGATGACTCTCGTGCTCGTGGTTCATCTCATCTCCACTCGAGTCCCATGTCTTGATGCTTGCTTGGAAATCAAATATCCAAAATCTTATCGACTAATGGTATCTTTGGCATACTTAATAAACGGCCTTAGATTTATTGTTAGGATTACCCTTACCTTGAAAACATTGAGGACAATGTTTATCTTTAGTCTGGGGGGGTGAATCTTCGATTTGATTGACCTAGCACTTTCACCTTTGTCGTTTACTTACGCAACCCCGTTTTTCCTCAAAAATCCAAAAAAATTGAAAAATTTTGAAAATTTTCAAAGCAAAAAGCACAAAAAAATGAGAAAAATATAAAAATACAAAAATAGAATAAAAGTTTTGACACCGAGTTTGACTTTCCTACTAGGTAAGAGTGGGAATAAAAATTTTGACTTGATCCGGGCGTGTTGAGCCCTAGCATGTTCCCTTAACCAAAGATGATCATAAAAGCTTTTGCTAGTTTTGTACACAAGGAGCTACTCTTTTGTCGGCTCCCGTACTTTACTTTATATATGCATGGCTTAAAATTATCGGCTAAGTATCCGCGGATCTCATTATTTGAGATTTTCAAAATGCGGAGAATGAGATATGATAGTGTTTATTTAGAAGTTAGTTACCATACGTGGAGTAGTGGTTCTCTTTAAAGCTCATCGAAGGTACTTGTGGCCTTTCGTTCCCATCAGCTTGTTTCACCCCATATCTTGTGTGCTAATTAAAGATGTTAGGTTTAGCCGATGAGTAGTTCTTTATCTTCTTAAGAGAATCTTTGCTTGGGAAATTGGGTACACATCATGGATACACGCTAGTTGAAGTTGTATTGTATATCGTTGTATAAGCGTAGTACGCATGTGGTTTCGGAGCTACCCAAAAGCCCGTTGCTATGTATGAGCTAAGGTGCTTTAAGACTTCGGATTGAGATCGGGCCTTGGATCCTAGATTCCAACCCTAGCAGTTGGCGGTAGGTCTTGGATTGAAACCGTGAAGGTTCGGAGTTGAGAAGTTACTTAATCAAGTAAAAAAAAAATCCAAGAATAAGGATGTATGTTGAAGATTTATGGATCATGAGTTCTAGTGTTAAGACTAAAGTTGGTCGCGCGTGAGATGCATGTTACGATCCTAGATCGGACGCATGAGGTGCACGTGAAATGTACTCGCCAACTTATGTCTATTTCTGATGTATTCCAAAGTCCTTGTATGTATCCAATATTCTTGATGTGGACCACATTTCTCTTGCAGACCTTCTTAAGAGAAGATCGATAACTACTTAGCGTATGAATTTAGTATCTTTATCGGACTAAAAACTATGAAACGAGATGCTTATGAAGAAATTCATTTCTCTCACAAAGATAAAATAANTTACGATCCTAGATCGGACGCATGAGGTGCACGTGAAATGTACTCGCCAACTTATGTCTATTTCTGATGTATTCCAAAGTCCTTGTATGTATCCAATATTCTTGATGTGGACCACATTTCTCTTGCAGACCTTCTTAAGAGAAGATCGATAACTACTTAGCGTATGAATTTAGTATCTTTATCGGACTAAAAACTATGAAACGAGATGCTTATGAAGAAATTCATTTCTCTCACAAAGATAAAATAATGAGATACAAAAATAGGATTTGGGAACGGAAGGTGACCACACACAAGTAACTTCCATGAGTGGTATTGGTATCTAACGTCTAAGTAAGCGGTGATCTCGTTTTTGCACTTAGTTTGGGACTTGTGAAAAATCAGGGACGATGAATTTTATCCAATCGGTCACTTTTCTATGAATCGTGTTCTTGCTCTATGACCCTTAATCGTTATCAAAAGATAATGAAAGTCAGGCACACAGTCATAAGCTAAAGTAGTATAATATATATAATGTACATAGTCGAAAATGGAAAACCGGGGCGTTTTAGGGAATAAATGATTTCGAATTCCTCTTGAACGTTTTGCTACTTTTCAAAGTTAGTAAAGAGAGTTTTTGAAAATGTTTATCCTTAAGGCGTGATGTGATTACATTGCGTGAGGACACGCAATACCTTAGTCTGGGGGATTTTGGTATGTGCTTATTCACATACCTTTTATTCACCATTATTAGACTATTTTAGACCAAAAACTAACGTTCAAAGCCAAAGATATCGTGTTTTTGTGTTTATGACTGTGCAGGTAAGGATATTGCAAAAACAACATGAAAGGCAACCTAAAAGCCTAAAACGAGCACGAGATGTGGAAAAGAGTTCAAAAGTGAAGCACAAGATGACATCTACTTAAGAAAAGCCCGTGAAGACGAATTATTTCTCAAAGGCTCAAGAAAATAAAAGAGACGCCTAATCAAAGCTCAAAGATGATTATGAAGTTAAACTTTCTAAATCCGAGCAAGTGATCACTTTTAAGCTTTTGAATACCTTTGGAAAGCTCGTCAACACATCACCTCAAGTTACAAGGACTTAAGTTACATTTTTAGAAAGTTTAATAGCTTTGTATCTCTAGTTTACGCTTTGTATTCACGAAATGTAAAAGACTAAGGGGCTAAGTGCACAAGTTGTAAAAAGGGAAGCTCCCTTGCTCCCTTAAATATTACCCCTAGTCTTCATTTTGAGTAGTTAGTTTTTTAGTTAGATTTTAGTTTATTTCAAGTCTTAGTGTAAGTTTTTATTAATGCAAGCTCTTATTTCATGTCTTAATCATTTTTCTTTGCTTATTTCCTAGCTTATTTCAATCTTTCTTTTACATCTTTACATCTCATTCAAGCTTATTTAGTTTCTTATCAATCTTACAAAAAGCTTTTATAATTTGTTCCACCACGTTTGCATGAAACAAAGTCGTGGGTTTTTGAAAATGGGTTAGTGCTTGTACCTTGTGTCGTGAGCTTATAAGCTTATTTTGAGTCTTTAACTTGCATCTTATTAAGTCTAAATAAGTTTTGTTTAACTTCTTTCATATTTGTCACGTTAGATAAGTTTAAGCGTTTTAAAAATAAGTTTTGCAAGTATCATTTTAGGGATTAGCGAGTATGGATCTATAGCTTGCGAGTATGATTTATTTTGTGGGTATTGCGAGTATGGTTGGTTCACATTAGCGAGTATCATTTTTCATTTTTGCGAGTATCATTTTTCTTCTTTTTGCGAGTAAGCATTATTTGATTGCGAGTATCATCTTGGCAATCCTAGTCTTGCGAGTATGACACAAAGTTTGCGAGTATGGGATTTTGTCCTTGCGAGTATGAGTCATGATGTTGCGAGTATGGTGTCATTTTGAATTGCGAGTATCATTTTTCTTTAGATCCTAGTTTATGCGAGTATGGTTCCTTAGTGTGTGAATTTATTTTTTAGCTTTCAAACCTTAGTTTCTTTTTGTGTCGTGTCGTGTAGTTCTTCAAGCCGAGCTTGGCTTCTTACCACCTCATCGTTTATCGAGTGAGGTTTATTTCTTTAATTTCCTACCGTTACTCCGTTGAAATTTCTTTAAACCTTTTTAGTTTTATTACAACTTATTTTACTTTCTTCTCTTATTCGTTAACTTTAGTCGATTAATCTTTAAACCTTTCTGTATTTTAATCTTTTCTTTTAGTTAATTAAAATCAAAACTCAAAAACATTTTCTTTATTTCTTTCTTCCATCATTTCTTTTACGTATTACTTAACTTTATGTTTTCTTTTCTCGTTCCACTTATATCTTTTACTCTTGTTCTTTATTTCATTTAAGCTTTAAACAATCTTTCGTAGTATAACTAAAACCTAATCTCATCTTTTAAACCTATTCATCTCACATAGCTCACGAGTCGAGTGACAAGATCAATTCAACCCTCGTTGGGACAACGATCCGTGGTTCTTGCTTTCACTAGCTAGATTACACCTCATCAGCTATCAAGAATATAGCCTAGAACTACCCCAGACAACACTCATAGATACACAGGTAACAAAGAACGCACTATAAAACTAATAAATGCATCTCATAACTTCTATGGTCAGCAACAACAACTAGTGTAAAACATCTAACAACCAACTACAATCTAATAGACTAAAACAGCTCGAATACGAAACACATGAAGAAGGAAGTAAACATAGGCACACGAAATGAGAGCAAATCAACAAAGACACAACTACAACCATACCTAGAAAAGTAGCAGGCAAAGAAGTAGCAATCAGAAATGAAATAGAGTGCAGCGATTTTTAGAGAGACAAGGAAGATTTTAGAGAGAGAGAAAGTTTTTGAAAAGAGGTAACCCGTTTTGATCTAACCGCTATCTATTTATAAGCATGTGAAAGATTTAAAACTTGTCAAACTAGGTCCTTCCATTAAATCAAACCGCTGCACAAGATTCTCAATATGGCAAAATAGGTCCTATAGTTTTAAATAGTCAACTAAACACAAGCATTTGGCACAAGCACAAATAGAAAAAGCAACAATCAATACAACAAAAAGCAACCATAAAAGCAAGCATGAGAAGCAATCAAGGCAAATCTAACAACCATTCTCCCCCTCAATCAATGACCTGATATTTGTAATAAAAATCAGAGTGCATTGATTGAAGAAAGCAAATCACAAGAGTATAGGAAGATGGAACAAGCAGAAAGTACAAAAGAGCAAATAAAGTTCGAGTCCTGAGTAGAGAAACTCAGAAGTCATAGAAAGAAATGCATCAAGGGTTAGATGCAAAATCTCCCATCATTGGAGATTTGTGTATCTTTGGCTTCCATGTTTTGTGCCTTCTTGTGTGGAAATGGTAAGAAGATCTTCCACTTGAGTAAGAACAACCTGCATTATCACAAACTCGATTGCATGTATATGGGTTAGTGACAATAGTATCCAAACCCTTAGGGTTTTTCCGGCTGACCATGGGATTGCCATTAGTAAACTCCTTACTGGTTGGTATCCACTTAAGTCTAATGTGCTTAAGAATTCTACCAGTAGGAATCCACTTTAGGCAAGATCTAGAATCATTAAGCTTCTTATACACCGAAGATGACTTTCTATAAATCCTAGGCTTATCCAGTTGAGGCTTAGCAGAGTTCTTTACTAAAGCAGGAGCCATCAAGAGAGGTTGAGATCCTAAGATTCCATCCTTATGCAGTTGTGCTCTTATTCTAGCCCTTACTAGATCACCGTACTTATATAGTTCATAAGAGTTTATATTTTTTATGGTTGATTTTGACACAGCTTTAGGACTGATCTTAGGGGAGCTTGGTGCAGGTGAAGGGGAATCACCTTGATGAAGTGTGACAGAGCTAGAAACAGGATTATTAGGCAGATTTTGCTTATAGGCTGATTTAGATAGCACTTGTTCCACATCAACTTGGGAGGCAAATCAGGTTTTTGAAAACTTTGCTCTTTCAGACCTAAATGCACTAGGTTGTCTAGCAACAGATTGATTTCTCTTACATTGAAAAACTGGTTTCCCCAAGATTGATGGTTTTGTAAACTTTGTGTTTTCACCTTTCACTGTTGAATTTCCAGGCTCATGATTAATATGTGTGACAGTGAAGCCTACTTCCTGAAGTTGTGCTTTGAACTTATCATCTTTGTAAGTCCAAGAGTTTGTAAGTATAGCATCCTTAGTACTCTTAACTTTGAGAGACTCATTCAGGTTATTACATTTAATTTTCAAAGACTCATTGTCCAACAGTAATTCAGCCATTTTAGACTTCAAATTTCTAGTTGCAATCTTACTGCCAACAAGTTTAGCTTTCAAATCATTACATATATCACTCAAGTCAGTAATACGGTTTTTCAGATATTTGATAGTCAAGTTCTTGGTTTCTAGCTGAGTTTTCAAATCATTAATCATAAGATATTCACGGACATCAGGAAGGTCCGGATTTTTGCATGGTTGATTATTTTGAAAACTTTCTTCCTTTTGTTGCATTGTGATTTCAAGAGAAATGCAATGTTTTTCAAGTTGCAAAAATCTTTTTGAGAGTTCGTTAAAAGTTTCTTTATCAACCATATCCTTTTCTTTAAAAACATCAGCCGTCAGCACAGAACTTAACATTTTATCACGTTCAGCATCCTGATCACACTCTCCTCCTTTATGACTCATATTTGTTGAATTAAACATGGTATTGCTATCAGTCTTTTCCAGCGAATTTGAGTCATAAGTGAGTTTGATTTGATCAGTATGCTCCCGTTCATTAGAGAGCACATTATGTTGATCAACTAAGGGTACCTCCATACTTGACCTTTGGTCATTGTCCGTTCTAGATTCAGCATTCATGCCATGGGTGACAAGCGTTACTGAACTGATGGTATTGTCAATCTTAACATTTGCTAATTCTTTACTCATCAAGACACTTAACCCATCATCCAATGCTTTACCCGAATCACCAATACCCTCACATGATTGTACCAGAGATCCCTTCACTTTGTTGTCATCTAAACATCTGTGTTGTGCTCTTTCCTCAATGAATGCCTTAACATCACTCATGAGTTGGATGAGTGTATATCTGAACGTGTCAACCTTAATTCCCGTGTGATCAGCAAAGCATTTTTTGATCATCTCACTGTAATGGTCATATTCCAGAGTGAATTTTGAATCAAAGAATACTTGGAGTTGTTTGTAGAGTACATTAAGAGCAGCCATGGATCCAGTTTTGGAAGATATTCCTTGTTCAAGCTGTTGATGCAATTGATCTAAGTTAAGAGTCATTGTGTCTGTGAAGATCTGAACATCTTGACCAAAGAGTGTAGCAAATGCACGTTCGTATCCCATTATGAGTTCAGTTCCCTTGATAAGCACCGAAAGGTGTGAGTGAAGTTGTAGAAAGCATACTATAGAGCAGTCCTTAGTATTGTTGAATGACACTGGTGGCTGACTGATCTCTGTCTCATGAGAGTTTGAGCTTACAGAATCCTTGTCACATAGATCAGAATCATTTGTCATTTGTGTTAAGTTGGGTTTCTTGTGTTCATCGACCATATCATACAGTTTGAGGATCTCAGGAATGGCACTCTCTGACGTGTTTGTCATATTTAGATTACTCATAGATATAATGACCTGTAGTGACAAAAATAAACCTCTAACACTTAACCACTAACACTTAACCGCTACTCTAGTTAACCGCTGGAACTTAACAGCTAAGACTTAACAGCTGGAATAGTAACCGCTGGACAGAGTAACCGCTAGTAAGGTAACCACTGAAGAGTAACTGCTGATAACTTAACCGCTGAGTAGTAAACCGCTGGAAGTTAACCGCTGAAACAGTACAAAGTACAGCGTAATGTTCGCTCCACTACTTGTACTTACCGCTATCACTAACCGCCGAAACCCCAAGTTAACCGCTGCTAAGAAGCTTTTAACGAGGAACAAACCGCTGCCAAGAACCACGTTCCAAACCAACTCGTACACTACTCAAACGTTAGATTTAGTCCAACCAACTGATAAGCTAGATGAATCTAACCTTTCTAATCCTAGAAGTACAAGAAAGAACACAAGAATCACCACGAACAAGCTCCAAGATGAGTAAAAACCACCCTAAACTAGTAGAAACCAAAACAAACCATACACCACAAGTCCTATGATCCCTAGGATGTAACCATTGCTCTTGATACCAATTGTAGGNAACCAACTGATAAACTAGATGAATCTAACCCCTCTAATCCTAGAAGTACAAGAAAGAACACAAGAATCACCACGAACAAGCTCCAAGATGAGTAAAAACCACCCTAAACTAGTAGAAACCAAAACAAACCATACACCACAAGTCCTATGATCCCTAGGATGTAACCATGGCTCCTGATACCAATTGTAGGATACTAAATAACAACACAAACAAGCTCATACTTATGGTTATGGTTCGTTGCATATAAGAAAGAAAAGAAAGAAATGTAGAGAGAGAAAGTTAGAGAGAGAAAGAGTTGAAGCCTTGAGAGAAAACCAAAAAAAAGAAAATGAGATTATGAGAGAAGGCTTACCCTCTCCAAGGATGGAGAGGGCTTATGTACATGAGTTTTGCCACTAGGGCGTGCCACTTGGGCTGCGGATCAGGTATACAGTAGGTAAAGACCCGTCCTTCTTCCGCGAACTAATCTACTTCTAAACTACGTTTAACTAACTATTGTAACTACTACGAGCTAATCAATGCTTAATCATATCAGCGGTGACCGAATCTTTCTTATACAAAAAATGTATTCCTAACAATCTTTCTTCTTAGTGAAGAGAGTATTATCAACTAAGCCCATGATATACCTATGGTCAACTAGGAAGGTTTTGATTCGATCATACCATGCTTTTGGAGCTTGCTTAAGTCCGTATAAAGCCTTTTTAAGTTTATAGACATGATTAGGTTTTTCAAAATCAATGAAGCCCGGCGGTTGAGCAACATATACTTCTTCATTTATGAAACCGTTTAAGAATGCACTTTTGATGTCCATTTGAAAAAGTTTAAAGTTATGTGCACATGCGTATGCAAGCAAGATTCTAATTGACTCGAGCCTAGCTACCGGAGCAAAAGTTTCATCATAGTCAATGCCTTCTTGTTGGTTATATCCTTGTGCCACTAGCCTAGCTTTCTTTCTAGACACAACACCATTTTCATCCATTTTATTTCGAAAAACCCATTTTGTACCAATTATAGTTTGACTCTTAGGTTGAGGAACTAATGTCCACACATCATTCCTAACAAATTGGTTTAACTCTTCTTGCATGGCTATTACCCATGACTCAATGGTTGACACGAAACAAAAGTNATAGTGGTGGATGGTCATGTTTGGAGATGAATTTGTATATAGAAAGATGATGAATAGGGAAAATACCAAAATAGCCTCATAAATGTATCACTTAACAGGCGTTAGTGAGGGTCGTTAGAGAGAGGGACTAACGGTGGGAAACATTTAGCAGTTAGGGACCAACGGTGGATTTTTTCCGGTCAAGAGACGAACCACCAGTCAACGCAAACCACAAGGACAAACGGTGGAATATACTCTATTGTTGATTATGTTTAAAAATAAACATTACATTTTGCTCAACAAAGCAATTTGCTTACGAGCAAACATAAGAAGCATTTAGGAATATACTCTATTGTTGATTATATATATTGTTAAACCTTTTTATTTGGTAATCATAGTTTTTCATTTTTTAACCGACTAATTCATGTGATTTAAAATAATCGTTACAAACTTAAAATAGGTAAAACTCTCTTTTCTTTTTGTAATGACTACCATAAAATTAATTGTTGATACAAAAGTTGGGCGTTCCTTGTTTAGACTCTTGTTCCTGTATCAATTAGATCTTAATGCTTGAGACCTGCGCACTAAGAGAACAAAGGAAACACCGTTAGGCTTATCGTGGGATTGTTTCTCACGATTATCCTCCGGCGTGAGAGTAAGTAATCGGTTTTAGGGTTTTAGTGAAGAGTTAGGGTTATTAGATGATACCTTTAATGAGAGCCGTGATGCCCTTTATATACACACACGAAATCCTTGTAGGTTTCGTGTTTCTTACCCTTCGGCGTATCCCGAGTTATTTGGTCCCTTGATCCTTATCCCATAAATAAAAGATCCCGTATCAAGACCAAATATCATAAATTAGACTTTGGGTCTTTGTGAGCCCAAACCTTTATCATGATAGCCCACACGTGGTGGGCTTGGTATTAGTATCGTCCATTAGCCGGGTTCGTGACCCGAGTGCGGACTATACGTCATCATGTCCCCCCAGTCTAGTATGCGCACGGTGCAACCGCGGATGCTAGACTAACAGTCATAACGAAAAATATTCCCGCATACGTGGCAAAGAAGCTTCAAATATTTCCCGCCAAAAGAATATACTATGAATCTAGTCCAAAAATTTGCCTCGGAAATCGTGGGAAAGTGAAAAAAGTACCTTGCCTTTTGATCTCCTAGCCACACGATTTAAGTGAGTGGGTTACATGTGGCAACCATCCAAGTGTGTGAAACCCTATATAAAGGGTAACCCACATTTCACTGTGTTTATCACAGTAAAAATCGAATCTCTTCATCACCTCCATTGTAAAAAACTTCTTAATAAACAATCCAGAAACCACAATTTATAAGGTAATAGCGCGTGCGTTCCGTAAATTATTAAACTCCAACCATGGTTCTTGGGTTATCTGACTTTACATCTGATATAACTGAGGACGAATGTGACAACCGTGATTTTTGCAGGTTAGTTTGACTAATAGTCTCTAGTTGTTTAACTTTGTTTGGTGTGGATTAGGTGTTTTATGTGGTATATGTGTGAGATATATATGGTATAGTTATGATTAGTAGGAATATGGTACTAAATCCCTTTGCGAGTGAAGTTATTGAGATGATTTGAGTAGTGTGAGTTTGGTAAATTCTTTTGAACACCTTTGTGGTGTGGAAATGAATTGTGTAGTTTTGGTGTTTTTGCGGTTTTGAGTAACGAGACTTCGTTCAAGTGTTTGAGTGTGAGTAAGTTACGAGGAGAGTATTTTTATGAGTTGTGTTTATAAAGAGAGTGAAAATCTATTTTTGGAAACTTTATTTTGAAAATGATTATTTTTCGGTTAATCGTAAATTTAAAGGTTTATCGCGAAAGACGTTAGGTTTCGTTGCGGGAGTACATAAAATATGAAAATTATGAGGTTTTGAGTGTAATAAATAAATTTAATGAAAAATAAAAATAAAAAAATATATATATTTAAGGGGGTGGCCGAATAAGAGATTTAGGGGAAAAAAGGAAACCAAATTTGATACCAAATACAACTCTAAGCCTTAAGGGTTATCCACAATAATTATAAACCAAAACCCACGACCCAAACACCCTTTTTCCTGCAAAATTTGATCGACCACAAGAGGAGGAGAAGAGAAAACTTAGGGTTTTGCTTTTGAAGCTAAAAATCAAGCGTAAGGTATATTTTCGACGCTAGTTTTCATTCAATTGACGTTTTAATGATATAATTCGTGTAATATAAATTATGATGGAATTAGGGTTTATAAGTTTCTGTAAATTAATGATGTTAAACATGTTAGGATCATTAATTAATAATAGTATGATGATTGGTTAAGAGAATTGAGCGTAAAACATGTTAGTTTGTGAGTTAGGGTTTGGACAGAAAGTTAGGGCTGTAAAGATACGAAGTTATTTAATAGTTGGTTATGAGTTAGATCACGAATTTTAACTCTAAATTGTAGTTCAAAGAAAGAGCTTTTCAAAAAGTCCAACCACGACTGATTTCGAGGTCGGGAAGTTAGTCTTTTGATTTTTACGAGATAAGGTGTCAAAGCTGTTAAACCGGGACAGAATTTGGGTAAAAGTTTGATGGTGCTTAGTGGATGAAAAAGTGTTATTAAGGTTATCCCTTTTGGAAAAGTTACGTTTTAGGTTATATTAGACTCCCACGAAAAGGATTCGTGATAAAAAGTTGTGTAAGTATTTTTATAAAATCAAAAACTTTGGTGTGCGTTCAGATCCGAATCTGGATAGTTAACAAGTTTGATTTTCTTATGGGTACTTGTGTATGTTTTTAGACCATGGGCTTCTGGGATTAGCTTGTATGCTTATGAGATACCATGGGGAATTTTTGGTGTGAGTTTTTAAGCTTGTTTGGTCATTATTTTATGTGGACGAAAGTACCCTAAAATTCTGCTTTTTCTGAGTTTATGAGTGCAAGGGATTTAGTGAGTGTTATTGGTTGTTAGTGTTTGGTATGGAGTCTAGGAGATCCATGGTGGATCATATGAACCTTAGACATCCATCATATGAATATTACATGGGTTATAGCTTTTAGCTTGGCCGTATGTAATGTGTATTTATTTGTGTGTTGTTTAGATTGTGATTGTGAATTGTTGGAAGCTGCAGAGTTAAGGTGAGTTCATAGTCCCATACTTTTTACTTTGTTTTAAACATTGGGATGGGAATGATGCTTGTCTTAAATGGTTTGAGTTACTGTGATTATGTGAGTGATTTTAAAAAGGCTTGGACTAATAATGTTATCGTATGCATGCTATGTGTTGAATGATATGTGATAATGCTGTGTGGTCCAATTGGAGGGGAGTATCCAATTGGAGAGTAATACTCCTACTCGTTATTGTGTTGTATGGTTGATATGGGATCCAATTGGGAGGATGCTTATCCTGTTACTCGCGCATGCGACCCAATTGATGATGTGGTTTGGAGCGGGGGTCACGTGCCGGCCCGATGGTTGCCTTTTGTGTGATGATTGATTTATGGGTACATGTAGCTTGTATGATAACTATATTTATTTGTCCAGCTATATTTTATGATCACAGTGAACTGGTTGCCTTGAGAGTGTATGTGTGTCTTAAACCTATGAATCTCACCAACATTATGTTGACGTTTTAAGCATCATTTTCAGGTGAGCATTCTAAGGATAAGATAGAAGGAAGCGACTAGAAGAGACTTTAGTTGCATTTGAGAATGAATTATCTGCGTGCTTGGGATTTGTATTCGTTTGACTTTGTTGAAGATACCTTTGGATTATGGTTTGGTTATTTTATTTTGGGGTATTGTTACAACACTTTGTGTTTGTACTTTGCTCTATTTTATGTGCATGTAGTATTTCTCTATTGAGACACCAGGTGTTGTGATGATATCCATGAAGTTACACACTCGCGTTTCCGCCTTGGCGAGGTGTGACAACGAACTTCGTTGTTCACCTCGGATTATTATATCCCACTTGCGTTGCAACCGGAAGTTCCGGTGGCGACTGCATCTATAGCTGATTTCCCCGAAGGGAAAATAGGGGTATACACACGTTTTTTAGAATTCGCCAATCAACGTGTGCCCATTTCTTTATTCTTGTGCGATGTTTTAAACTTCTATCGCTTTCACATTTCCCAACTGCACTGCATAGGCGCAGCTAAAATAACTAATTTTGAAGTAAACTGTCGCCTGTTGGCAATTAATCCCACCATACATCTCTTCCGCGCGTTTTACCACAAGTCGTGGTCAAACGGGTGGGTGTCCTTTTCCAAACGCGCAGGGCGCTTACAATGTTACACGGAAAAGTTAGATGCCCTTAGGAATTAGAGGGAGAAATTTTTCTGGGTTAATAGGACCTTTTTCCCATGGGATTTCGAGTTCTACACCCAAAGGTCGCTACCGAAGGACGAGCGCCCCACCCCTTGTACATATAGCGCGGATGATGCGGAGACGATAAATGCCAATCGCATCCCGATCAATGCGTACCCAGAGGAGTTTTTGGTGCACATGGGCATTAGTCGCAACTACTTCCAAAGTCCTGTCGAAGTGCCAACCTTTTTGTGCGAGGATGGTCGGGGTGGGTGTTTGTCCTTCATTCTTCTTTTCTTATTAGTGTAAGCGCTCTCTTCCTATTGTAGCTTATGTAACCTGTATTGTGTTTGTTTGTTGCGCAGAAATGGATCTATTCAGCGTAGTTCGATTGGCGAGGCCCAAACAGGTGACAGTAAGGGTGCGCCCTTTAGGAGAAGGTGAGATGCCAATTTTGGAAGCTACTGCGGGGCGCACGATGGAGCTCGCACTAGAAGAGCCAGAGAATTCCCCCCAGTGGCTTTACATGTTACCCCCGTGCGCAGTGTTCCACAATCCCCAGAGCAATCTCCAGAGGTCGATGAATCACGCACAGATTCATCAGAGAGTGTGGAGATCCTTGAGCCAGAGGAGGGTAGCCAAGGGGTAAAGCGCAAGAGGGCCTCTGGTGGTGACGGCGCAAGTGCGTCCAAGAGGAGGCGCCCTGCTATCCTTGGCGAGCAGTCGTCATCAGAAGAGGACGTGTCAGCCGCTGTTGCTGACATGGATGTTACTAAGACTCCTCTCCCCAAGTAAGTAAAGTGACTTGTGTTTTTAAAGCTTTAATTCATATACTGTGTTGACAACTATAGAAAGATTTTGAACCTTTGTCATATGTGTGTGATGAGGCGAAAAGTGTACTGCTTTTCGGGGGTCATTTAAGCCCGGAATCGTATTTATTTGATCAAATATCACCCTAAATCGTTCTTTTTGGCATTTTAGGTACTTTGGAGAGAAATTTTGGAAAAGGAAGCATTTTGGACGTTTTCGGAGCATAAAAGTGAAGAATTCGACAAAGTGTCAAAATCTGCTGGAACAGTACTCCAGACGGCGTCAAGACCCATCCTGACGGCGTCAAGCCTTGATAAGCCAGAACATATTAAAGAGGGACGGCGTCAAGAAGGCTATCAAGAAACCCTAACCACGGCTTGGTGACGGCGTCAAGACCATAACGTGACGCCGTCAGATCTGTTTTTCTATATATATTCGCATAATTTTTAGTCATTCGTGTGGAACTTTTTAGAGAGAAACCCTAGACGATTTTTGCAGCTTTTTTAAGGGTTTTAAACCCTTGGATCTTCCATGTTACATTGAAGATAAGTAATCAATTAATCATTCAATATGTCTATGTGTTGTTTGATTCTATCTTGTTCTTGTCTTTTGTTTAACATGCTAGGCTAGGTTTTCTTTGTGTTTGCTTAGATCTAATGAAACCTAACTATTGATTATTGATTGAATGGTGTGTTATTAATTGTATTGGATGGGTGATTATCGATGTTAGGCTTAAGAAAACTGGCAGACTTCCGGTTGGTAACATGCTTGAACGTCTTAAGAAACATGAACCAAGGTGTACTAAGGTTATTTGATTGTATTTAATGCATGAGCGAATTCTAGTGATCCCATGTTAGGAGCTTCTTAGCCGGCTCGACATAGGAGTGAAGTAGGAGCTCATAGAGTTAGGGGAAGTCCGTACACACCCCTACGAATGGTATTAAGGAATACAATCCGTCATCCACGCAATTAATACACACTAATCAATCGGTAAAAGATAGTTAGGGAGTAAGGAAATCTAAGTAAACACACTTCTCTCCATATAGTTTTCACAAACATTTACTTTCTTGTTATTTTATTTTATTTGCATTAGTAGTTATTTGGGTTAGTTGACTAGCAACTAATTCCGCCCACTCCTTCAAACCCGAGATTTTTACTTGCTTTCCTAAAAATATAAAAATACAAAAAGAATCTTCCCTCACCCCTAGACCTATTAGAGTAGCTTTTCAATCCTAACGACACTATTCCCGCAGAGAACGATCAATCCCCCGGTACTTGCCACTACACTATACTACATCGGTCAGGTACACTGCCTGGTGGGGATTGCAAGCTTCTCAAGATCCCTTGAGAGGTAAAACCCTAGGGCGTGGTCGCAATCCCGCGCATCAGTGTGCAGTATTGAAGCTGCTGGGGATGCTGCTGCGCGCGCTGAGAAATCGCCAGCCCCGGCGGGTCCCCTTCATGTTGATGACCCAACGCAGAATAGCCAAGGGTCTGGGCCAAAGGTGTCTGAAGATGTACCAATGGACTTGTTGATGGAAGAGTTAAGCTTGGCCACTGCGCACCAGGCCTCCTTAGTGTCACAGCTGCAGGCAAGGTATGCTGGTGAAGGTAGTCGTAGTGTGCAGAAGGATGGAAAGATTGCGCAACTCAAGGCGCAGTTGGCTGCTGCTCAGGCTGAAGTAGAGTCAACTAATTCTTATGCCAAGAGGCTCGCTGAAGAGAAGATGGCGCTGCTTGTCCAAGTGAACCAAGAGCGTGCTGCGTTCCAGGATTACAAGGCCACCTGCCAATGGATTGTGAAGTACATGGAGAATTGGAAGGGCGAGCACTTTACTAAATTAGCAGAGTTTCGCAAGGTTGTGGGGGAATCACTAGAGAGGCAGGAGGCTAAGTTGCGCAAACTTAGTCTTGAATATGATGAGGAGCTATACCCTCACCTGGTGTCGTCAGTTGCCGAGCGCAGGTGGCTCATCAGTCATGGTTTGCGCCTTGCAGCTTTAGGCACTCTAGAGTCTCAAGAAGTGAGGGATTCCTTTGGGGATGTGGTCCAGTGTGCATTGGCTCGTGGCAAGGCGGAGGCCATAGAAGAGCTGCATGAAAATAAGATGCTGACTGTGCCTGCCTCCCAAGTACCTGGTTACAGCGAGAGTGCTTATGACGAGCTTGTCGCTGCCATGGAGAAGATGAAGCTCTTAGAGCTTCCGCATATTGCTCAACTGGAGCGCGACCAAGATTACCCCATAAGTGTTATCATGGAGGGGTTAACCTTGGCTAGGCATACAGCAGATGGTGTTGAGGCGCAACCTGACTATTATTTAAAGCCCGATGTGTCTCAACTGCAGGTGCCCATCTTCGCTCATCCGCGTGACATCCTGAATCCCTTCGCTATTGAAAAGGAGATCCCCCTGAAGGAATCCTTGGAGGCGCATGCTATGAGGCTTGCAAAGAAGAA
This sequence comes from Artemisia annua, assembly GCA_014162995.1. Classification (NCBI taxonomy): domain Eukaryota; kingdom Viridiplantae; phylum Streptophyta; class Magnoliopsida; order Asterales; family Asteraceae; genus Artemisia; species Artemisia annua. Next base: position 23,197 of record LBNU01004039.1, on the reverse strand, counting down.
GGGTGTGAAGGGAAAGGCTATCCTTTGCGGTGTTGGTGCGGCACACATACCGAGATCTGATGGAGTGCCTGTTAGTGTGGCCACAGTGTCACCCCAGGATAGTGATCTGCTGAAGAGGCTCGAGGAAGTTGGGAATGTTGCGCATCAGGCTAGCAGTTTAAAGCTTAGACGCTCTCATAGTATGTAGGCTATTTGGTTTTGCCATGTTTTGTAATATATTAACATTTTGTTGCATATGTTAAATCTATACTTTGTAATGACTCGTAGTCCATAATGAAATGTTGTTTTGAAAGTGCAATTTGTACGCATATTGTATTGCTTTTATGATGTTTGCACTTAGCTATCTGTCTTTGTATACAAGACATCTATGTTATGTCCAAGAAACAAACTTTCATACAAACGCACTTAGAAAAAATTACAAGGATTTATAATCACTTATAACATAATCGTGTATGAAATTCATGACTTAATGTATAGCGAATATATACGAAATTTACAAGTGTATGGGTTAACATGCAGCGTACTGCAAATACCATATCAAGGAGTCAAGAGTCTTGGCTCCTAATTTGTTAAATGCGCACAGTGTGCAGTGTTGCGCATCCGTCGTGGGATGCACATTCAACTCACTCCAACGTCTTGAGAGTAGGGTGTTTAACAAGGATGCGTGATCCAATGTTGATGGGTTTGCAACCCTCTTACTCAACGAGTTATTTAGTAGGTTTACTCATCCTTTACCATCGTGGGTTTTAATAAGTGCATTCACGCCATGTAGGCAAAAGGTAATGTAACCACAACATTGAGACATAAATAATATGTAAATAACAATGTAAAAAAAATGTGTCGCGGAGTTAGCTAGAAACCGCGAGATTTAATTAATACTTGCAAGTTTTTTGTAAAAAGAAAGTTATTTGCCTAAATTAAACAAAAATATAAATACACGGATATTTATTGAGCACTTACTAAAGTGCGGAAGTGTCCGTGTATGAGACCATAGCCTTTCCTAAAGATAGCATCTTTTGAGATTGCAAATGTTCCATGTGCGTTGTAGCTCACGGCCATCCATGTCACGTAGCTTGTACGCGCCTTTTCCTAGTGCTTCCATGACCTCATAGGGTCCTTCCCACTTTGGTCCCAGCTTTCCTGTATCTTCTGCGTGGCTCGCATCATTAGCGCGAAATACAAAATTGCCTGGTCTGAATGAGGTGCTTCGAACTTTAGCATCGTAGTATCCCTTCATCTTTGACTTAGCTCTTGCCTCACGTATAGTTGCGCGCTCGCGCCTTTCTTCCAATAGGTCTAAGTCTATACGCCGTTCGTCGTCGTTAGTTGCGACATTAACTTCCGCTGTGCGGATAGTTGGCATCCCAATCTCAGCTGGTATAACAGCTTCTGTCCCGTAGACAAGAGAAAAGGGAGTATCTCCAGTGCTAACTTTGATTGAGGTGCGATGTGCCCATAAGACGTGTGACAATNTAGCTCTTGCCTCACGTATAGTTGCGCGCTCGCGCCTTTCTTCCAATAGGTCTAAGTCTATACGCCGTTCGTCGTCGTTAGTTGCGACATTAACTTCCGCTGTGCGGATAGTTGGCATCCCAATCTCAGCTGGTATAACAGCTTCTGTCCCGTAGACAAGAGAAAAGGGAGTATCTCCAGTGCTAACTTTGATTGAGGTGCGATGTGCCCATAAGACGTGTGACAATTCATCCACCCATCTTTCTTTGTGTCTGTCTAGGCGCGCTTTAATTCCTTCGCCCAGACTGCGATTTGCGCGCTCAACCAAACCGTTGGTTTGTGGGTGTTTAACCGACGCGAAATGTTATGTAATATTCAGTTTCTCGCACCAATCTTTGAACGGGTTATCGCGGAATTGTTTTCCGTTGTCCGAGATGATTTCCCCAGGTAATCCAAAGCGGCATACAATATTTTCCCAAACAAATCGTTTTACTTGATTACCTGTAATTGTCACCACTGCTTTTGCCTTAATCCATTTAGTGAAGTAGTCTATGGCCACGATAAGAAACTTCAGTCCCCCTGCTGCAATAGGGAAGGGGCCCGCAATGTCGATATCCCACTTATAGAATGGCCATGGCGAGGTAATAGGCGTTAGCTCTTGTTGTGGTTGGCGCGGGATGGGTCTGTGAACTTGGCAATCGTTACATTTTTTTATCATATCACGCGCATCACGATGCATAGTGGGCCAGTAGTACCCTGACCGCAAGGCTCGTGCTACAACGGACCGTGGTCCTGAATGCATGCTGCATGAACCGGCGTGGATATCTCGAAGTATATAATCTGCCTAAAGGGGTCCAACGCACCGGAGCCATGGTTGTAGGAATGAGCGCCGATATAGAATACCATCTCGAAGTTCAAACCTCTGCGCTGTGCGCCTTATCCGTCGAGCGTCCTTCTGCTCATGGGGCAGTATGACCTTACTTATAAATTCAATGATAGGGATCATCCACGTAGGATCCTGCTCCTCTATCACCGTAGATACTTCCATCTCCGCGATGGATTTATTCTTGAGGATCTCCACCAATACTTGTTTTGATAGGTGCGCAAAACTTGTAGATGCGATCTTGCTTAGCGCATCTGCCTTTTTGTTTTCCCCTCTAGGAACTTGTTTAATGGGAAACCTGTCAAACCCCTGGATTAATGACTTGGTCTTGTCGAGGTATTGAATCATGTTATCTTCTTTAGCCACATATTCTCCTGACACCTGGTTGGCTACTAGTCGGGAATCCACATTCGCCTCTAGGTTGCGTACACCCATTCGAGTTGTAATGCGTAATCCAGCGATTAGGGCTTCATATTCTGCCTCGTTGTTCGTGGCTGTGAATTCAAAACGTAGTGCATAGGTGAATTCCATTCCTTCTGGGTTGGTGAGGATAAGGCCTGCGCCCGAACCATCCACGCATGAGGATCCATCCGTGAATAGAACCCATGGTTCTTGTAGTTCTACCTCGGTCTGTGAAGTTGTAGCATCAGTATCTGGTCTTTCGATGATGAAGTCTGCTAGGACTTGCCCCTTAACCGCAGTGCGCGGCCTATAAGAGATGTTATGCTCGCCTAGCAATACACTCCATTTTTGTAATCGCCCAGATGCGTCAGGTTTGGATATAACTTGCTTGATAGGCTGGTCTGTGATCACCACTATGGGGTGTGCTTGAAAGTACCTGTGCAATCTTTTGGCGGCGAATACTAATGCCAGGACTAACTTTTCCAATGCGCTATAGTTAATCTCTGTCTTCTTGAGTGCTTTACTAACAAAATACACCGGTGTTTGTACCGAGTTCCTATCTGTCAGTAGCACCGCGCTGACTGCTCCATGAGTCGCAGACAAGTACATAATTAACTCTTCCCCTGGTTGGGGTGCGACTAGTGTGGGAAGCGCTGCTATATGTTGCTTAAGCTGTGTAAAAGCTTCTTCCGCTTCTGTGGTCCAACGAAAGTCTCCCTTTTTTGTACACTTCTTGAGTGTTTTCAAGAGGGGGAGTGACTTGTCTGCTGATTTGGACAGGAATCTGTTCAACCCAGCTAGTTTTCCATTCACAGACTGGACTTCTCTCAATGTGCGTGGCGAAGGGAGTTTGATTACAGCCTATGTTTTTTCTGGACATGGCTTAATGCCATCAGGTTCTATCAAGTATCCCAGGAACATGCCTTCCGTAGCGCCAAAAGTGCATTTTTTAGGATTTAACTTCATGTTGATCTTCCCTAGTGTTCTGAATGTTTCTTCAATGTCGCGCGCCAACTCGTCTTCGGTATGGCTTTTTATAACAAGGTCGTCAACATAGACCTCTAGGTTGCGGCCCACTTGCTTTTCAAATGCATTATCTACCAATCGCTGGTAGGAGGCGCCCGCATTCTTTAGGCCAAACGGCATCTTTGTATAACAATAGACGCCTTGGCTTGTGTGGAAGGCTGTTTTTTCCTCGTCTTCCTTAGCCATTTGGATTTGGTGGTACCCTTTGTATGCGTCTAAGAAACATTTAAGGGGGTATCCGCACAAAGACTCTACCTTCCAGTCTATCTCTGGTAATGGATAGCAGTCTTGTGGACATGCTTTATTAAGATCAGTGAAATGCACGTACATCCGCTAACTACCATCACTCTTTTTGACCATAACTGGATTAGAGAGCCAGTCATGGTAATAGACTTCTCGCATGATACCTGCGTCCACAAGCTTGTGCACTTCCTCTAGAATGGCTTTTGCACGCTCTGGAGCTTGGCCGCACTTTTTCTGCTGTACTGGGGAGTATCTTTGTCGGATTTTCAACTTGTGTTCTGTAATCGAGCGTGGCACACCCGTCATGTGCTTTGGTTCCCATGCGAAGATATCCAGATTCCTTTGCAAGAGCGCGCACACGGCCGCTTTGCCTTTATCAGACAACGATCCTCCGATCGAAACTTCTTGCTCCAGGTAATCAGGATGAATTGCGACCTTCAGGTTTGGTACTTTGGGTGCGCGCTGTTCTGGAGTGTGTGTTGTCTCACATGTAATCGTATTACACTCTCTAGGCGGTACGATGTTATTGTAGAGGGTGACAATGCCGCCTTCTACTGGGAATTTGAGCATCCCATGTGCTGTGGACGGTACCGCACGCATGGCCGATATTCCTGGTCTTCCAATGATGCCATTGTATGGTGAAGGAGATTTGATCACCATAAAATTCATCCAGGCTGCCGTGGAGTGTTCCTTATTACCAACAACGACTAGTAGTCGTATTTGCCCCATGGGCAATATCTTTTCTCCTGTAAAGCCAGTCAATGGCGTCGTGGCCGGGCTTAACTGACTTTGTATCTCAGGTCGCAATCTCTTGAAACAGTGTTCATACATTATATCTGTGGATGCCCCTCTATCAACATACATGCGGTGGATATCGTGACCCCCCGCATTTATTTTGATGGTGAGTGGTTCCACCACTGCGTTGTCCGCGGTCAAGGTCGGGAAAGAGATTTCTCTTCCATAAGAAAACCTTTGGCTGACTTTTTGCCTAGTATTTCGCTCCCATGATTGTATCATGTAGATGGTGTCAGCCTTGTCCTTAGGTGCTTCTTTTTTGTTTCCAGTCTTTTGTTGGTCTTTCCCCTCCTTGATGTTCTTAACTAGATGGTCCAATTTGCCTTCTTTTACTAGTTTATCAATTAGTTGACGCAATTGGATACACTCATTGGTGGTGTGGCCCTTCTGTCCATGGTACTCGCAGTACCCGTTCCCTACGCGCCGATCTTCTGGAGTGCGCATTGGTGGGGGTTTCAGGAAGTTCGCGCCTTCTGTCACAAATATCTCCCTTGGAGTCTTTGTTAGTGGGGTATACTTGTCATTCTCTCGTCCACCCCCTTGACTGCGGTAGCTTTTATTACGGTTGCTACTCTGATCGTTGGATTGTCTCCTAGATTGTTCTTGTGACCTATAGTTCGAGTAGCCTTTCTTGCTATCCGCAGCTGCGGCTTCTCCTTGGATAAAGGACCTTGTGCGCTTCATAAGTTCATCAAAGGTTTGGGGAACCCTATTGTTTAACTTTTTGATAAGTTCTGGGTTATTGATTCCGTTCATGAACCCTGAGATCTTTAGTATTTCTAGACACGCTTTGACGTGTATGCATTCGTCCTTATATCACTCCACATAAGCGCTTGTAGATTTTCCTTGGCGCTGTTTTACCCTAGCAAGCTCGACAGGGTTTTTGGCGCACTTCTTCCTCTGAGTAAAGTTTAAGCGAAACGCCTTCCGCAACTCTTCAAACCCATCGATGCTCCTACGTGGCAGCTTACTAAACCAGTTTCGCGCATTCCCTACTAATGTAGAATTAAACATGTGGCACCACACAGGTTGTGGCCAATTTTCGATGGTAGCGGCTGATTCGAAAATTTTTAGGTGGTCATCCGGATCACCTGTTCCATCATAAGTTTTAACATTAGCGGGCATGCGCCTTCTCTTATCTTCTAAAAAATCACTGATGCGCCTAGTAAATGCATCAACCTTTTGGCGGCGCCAGGGACGAGACATATCTTCGTCCTCCTGGCCGCGGTATCTCTTCCTGGACTTCCAGTGTCCTGTTTCTTCGTCCTCGTTGTCCGAGGAGTCACTTGAGGACAAGCTCACTCTTCTGCGACGTTTGCGTCGACTGTCATCCGAATTTGAGGTCGAAGGGCTTTCGGTTGGGGAATGCCGTCGTCCAAGTCTGTCATGAACCCTGCGGCTACCGAGCATGGTGTGGACATTGGTACGCCCTCCATCGTTTTCGCTCTCTGACAGGTACTGTAAATCAACTGATTCATCATCCACCACTTTCCTCCCAATCCTGGTAAACACTGGTGGTCGGCGGGTATTTTCTCGCGCCTCTCTTTTCGGTAACGCGGTGGAGATGCTTCATATTCAGGGTCAAAGTTGAGCCTGGCTTGCAGGTTCCGACTTGACCTCTTTTTTGCTTCCTCTTGCATAAGGGCAGTTAAGGTTTCATAGTTTTGAGACACGAAATCGCTTGGCGCTAGTTCAGGCGTGACTCCTTCTAGCGCGAGGATGTCTGTTTCCAAATCCTCGTTTCGAGTAGGCGCATGTGGCGGCTCAGTGAGGTCTGTTTCTGGCACCGTTTGGTGGGGAGTAGTGAAAAGGGTGCGGTATAGATCTCCTGCGCTAGTGGTTGCCGTGGTGGCCTGAGTGGTCCCTGTGAGAGCACTGGTTGTTCCAAGGGTCTGCTTAGGGGCTGAGTCACTTTGCTGCTTCTTCCCCTGTAGGTCGCTATGCGTTTTCTTCGCCTGCGGAGTCCGCTGGTTTAAGTTTCCTGCTTTGCCATTCTAGTTTTGAGTAGAATTCTAAGTGTAGGGTCCCACGGATGGCTTATTGATACAAAAGTTGGGCGTTCCTTGTTTAGACTCTTGTTCCTGTATCAATTGGATCTTAATGCTTGAGACCTGCGCACTAAGAGAACAAAGGAAACACCGTTAGGCTTATCGTGGGATTGTTTCCCACGATTATCCTCCGGCGTGAGAGTAAGTAATCGGTTTTAGGGTTTTAGTGAAGAGTTAGGGTTATTAGATGATACCTTTAATGAGAGACGTGATGCCCTTTATATATACATACGAAATCCTTGTAGGTTTCGTGTTCCTTACCCTTCGGCGTATCCCGAGTTATTTGATCCCTTGATCCTTATCCCATAAATAAAAGATCCCGTATCAAGACCCAATATCATAAATTACACTTTGGGTCTTTGTGAGCCCAAACCTTTATCATGATAGCCCACACGTGGTGGGCTTGGTATTAGTATCGTCCATTAGCCGGGTTCGTGACCCGAGTGCGGACTATACGTCATCATTAATGATGTAGATAAAAATGATAATATGAAACATATTAGAAAAAAATGTTTACCTTTTGAGAAAATCCCAAACGATATTCTTGTGTTTAATTGACTTGAATAAAGTAGAACATTGAATGCAAATAAGCCACCTATCATTAATGCAAAATTCAATAAATTGTTATTTACCTATTTACTAACAGAATTGATTTGCGTGTTCCTAAATTTTATTATCACACTTTTAATGTATGCATTATATAGTCATACTTTAAGTATAATCTGCTTCAACATATTGTAATGTGCCAATACAAATTAAAAGTGTGCAAATCATTTGCCATTTACTAGGGGTGGTACTATTCCTACCCCGGTTAACAGTGTCCGCTTTATTGACAGGACAAGACATTTTTTTTTCCATTTTTTGTTTCGTATTTTTTTTCTTTTCTGTTTTTGACTTGTCAACTTTATATTTTGTGTTCCGTATTTTTTCGGTAGTTTTACCCACTTTATTAACAGGACAAGATAATTTTGTATAGTTTTCTACTCCGTATTTTTTGTGTTTTACTACTTTTGACTTGTCAAACTTTATATTTTCTGTTTTATACTTTGTGTTTCGCAGTTTATATAAAAACAAAATTGTAAATAAAATAAAATAAAATAAAGTTAGGAAGGGTATTCCTATCACTTTAAGAGGGGTAGGAATAACCTAGACATTTACTAATGGTATACCAATCAAATTTACTAATGTAAAAAATTAACAATTAGTTCTTAATGGATAATAACTAAATTATATACTTTGTCTATCTGAAAAATAGATGTAACATTGACCTGCCCGACTTCCTCAACCTATCGGTCAAGTCATTTCCTTCCACTCGCCTTACAAGGACCTACTGGACTATCGGCTTTAGATAGTCATCTTCCTCCCCCTATCATTTCTTTTCACTCGCTTCCTCTCATCTTTGAGTCGAGTAGCTTTTCTCGATTGCTCTCAACCGCTTCTCCTTGAAAAGTAAAGGTAGGAGCACAAATAAGAAAAAACTAAAATTAAGATCAGAATAAATTTCTTTTCTAAATAAGTTTGTTGAAGCATCTTTCACTCACGAAGGCTGACCTGTCGCTCATATTTTAGTCGCATTGGAACATCTTATCCAAGCGTGACTTTTGTTTAATGATGACCGACTTCGTTTTTTGTGAGGCTCTTTGTTTCTGTGCATGTGAGCGTGGTGTAATGGGGTATAAGCAACTAATGAGTGATGACTATGAGAGTTTGAGTGACGAATGAGTGTCCATAACAGAATGACATGGAGCTAATGTTGAATTGATTGGCGAGTGAGAAAATCCCTTTAAAGACTGAAAGTGGTTGACTACTTAAGCATCCTTCCGGTTTCAACTAAAAAACACGATGTATGAATACTAGTAACCCACAACTTCAAACTTATAAACATCATATCTACTACCAACGTGGGATGAGTTATTACAAACTTACAAACTTAAACTTCTGAAGTCCTCATCATACATACACATAATTAGGGTCCACACCAAAAAAATGCATGAGCTTCGTGCCCATCACACCTCGAGAGGCTCATCACAACCCCAAAGGCATGGCCTCCGATGACATTTGTAATGTCCCTTAAAGTTGAAAGTAATGAACTACTTGAGTTTCTTTCCGGATTCAGTCAAAAACCATAGTATAAAGATGCGAGTATGCCACAACTTCAAGCTTATTAAATACTCAAACGTCTTATCTACTATCGACGTGAAACAAATTGTTACATCTCTTAACATATTTATATACTTCATTCGTCCCAAAATTATTGTCCTTTTTTATTTTTTTAGATGTTATTGTACATTTTTTTAGATGTCTTAAAATAATTGTTCATTTTAAGTTTCAATCAATAAAAAGATAGTTTGTGGGTGAGGATGATATTTGATTGGTTAAAAAGTGTAATGATATTACTTTTTTTAAATTAAGTATTTTTTATCTGAAGACAATAATGATAAGACGCAAGTAGCATTTTACCATGACACATAAATCTCAGGGCAATTTCATATCTCCCATCTTTTTAGTTTGAAATTTCATATATACCCAAAAATGTATTAAAAATTATATATTATGCATTTGATACTTACATTTTAAGTATATATGAAATTAATTATTAAAGTAGGATAATATATGAAATTAAACCAAAATCAATAAAGTATACCAGTATTAAAAATTTAACTCCAAATTTATATTTTCAAGTCCAACTACACGCTACACACTGTCCTCCTCCACTTGCCAATCCCATGGCCCCTCCCTTGTCTTTTCCACACTCAAATCTTCCACTTTTATAAAATTAAATTCCCTTTCATTTCTCTAAAATCATTCTTTTTATTTCTTTTCTTTTTTTTTTTTTTTTTTTTTTAAAACCCATAACTAAAAGCACACCTTTTTTAAATAAAAATATAAACCCATTTCTCACTAGGGTTTCAATCTTCTTTATGTAATGCACCTTTGATCCACTCTCACTCACTCACTAAAAAATGGCCAAAATAGTTTTATGTGTTACTACTATTTTGCTCATACTTATTAGTGTGCCATTATCATCTTCAGCTGCTTCAACTAGCTCACCTTCAAGTACTACATTTTTATAAATTTTTATTTTTTATATAAGATCTGTTTATAAAATGTGTTATTTAATGAAGCTTTTTTTGCAGGGATTGTTAATGGGTTTTTCTCAAATGTTGCTTCTGCTTTGATGAAATGGGTTTGGTCACTTAAACCCCCTATTAAAACACGTAATACTAGATCCTTTATTTTTTTTGGGTTTATTATTTTTTTTTGCATTTTTAGTGTATTAAATGTGGTTTTAATTTGTGGGTTTTTGAGGGTTTTGTTTTTTATAAATGGGTTTATTAAATCTTGCATTTTTATGATGTTAAATGTGATTTTTAATTTTTATAAAATGGGTTTATTTTAGTTTACATTTTGATTATATAAATGTGGTTTTTAATTTGTGGGTATTTCTGGGTTTTGTTTTTAATAAATGGTTTTGTTATAGTTTTGCATTTTTATAAAGTTGAATGTGATTTTAATTAGTGGGTATTTCTGGAGTTTTTGTTAATAAAAATGGGTTTTATGAAATTTGCATTTTTATTATGTCAAATGTGGTTTTTAATTTGTGGGTTTTTTTGTTTAGAATTTCAGACAAATGGGTTTATTTTAGTTTGCATTTTGATCATGTTAAATGTGGTTTTAATTTATTGGTATTTGTGGTTTATGTTTTTTATAAATGGGTTTGTTACAGTTTGCATTTTGATTATGTTAATGTGTTTTTTAAAGTGTTTTAATATGTGGATATTTGTTGTTTTTAGCAATAAGTGGGAGGCCATTGATGAAATTTGAGAGTGGGTATAATGTGGAGACTGTATTTGATGGGAGTAAGCTTGGGATCGAGCCTCATGCTCTTGAGGTTTTGCCTAATGGAGAGCTTCTTGTTCTTGATTCTGCTAATAGTAATCTTTACAAGATCTCTTCGTCTTTGTCACTATGTAAGTTTACTCTTTTGCCCCCTGGCTCATTTCACTTGTTTCGCATTTATGGATGCAATTTGATCCCATTTGATTGTGACCCGTAAAAAAAAAGAAAGAACGAGTCAGGATCATGTGAGAACAGCTCATTTTGGCTAAAACAGTTTAAGTAAACACCAGTGGCAATGTTGTAAATAACTCAATTTTTATGTGGAGTTCGTCACTGGTTCATTTGTGGTTTATATGATCTACATTGTACTTGTGAGATCTTTAGTTGTAATGAATTCAAGTGAAAATAAATTTTCAGATAGTAGACCGAAGTTGGTTGCTGGATCGGCAGACGGGTATTTTGGTCATGTAGATGGTAGGCTTAGAGAAGCTAAAATGAATCATCCAAAAGGTCTTACGGTTGATGACAAAGGAAACATATACGTTGCTGATACTGACAACATGGCAATTAGGAAGATAAGTGATACAGGTAATTTGGTCATATACCAAAATTTTCTAAAGACTTTGACGAATAAAGTGTGTTTTTGCTAATATTCGTTATTACTGTTTTTTTGGTATAGGGGTGACGACAATTGCAGGTGGGAAAGGGGGCCGTGGGGGACACGTGGATGGACCAAGTGAAGATGCTAAATTTTCTAACGACTTTGATGTGCTCTACATTGGTAGTAGTTGTTCTCTTCTTGTTATAGACAGAGGAAACCAAGCTATCCGTGAGATCCAACTTCCCTTCGATGATTGTGCTTATCAGTATGGAAGCGGTTTTCCTCTTGGTATACTAATATTTCTTTTTGACTATTGGTATCCCAAAGTATCTAAATCACCGTCATATTGAATTCTGTGAACGTTTTGTGCAGGGATTGCAGTTTTGGTTGCAGCGGGCTTCTTTGGTTACATGCTTGCATTGCTGCAACGCAGAGTTGGTAGCATGATCTCCAATAAAATGGTAAGTCCTAGGTTCTTCACTCTATTAAAAGTGCCGTACTTTTGGTGGGTCAAATATAGTATTTTTCAGTTGTCAAATTTGCGTATTTTTTTGTTTGTTTCTCACTAACTTCTTTCTGGTTAGTAGCATTGTATAAAGTGTGGTATAGGTAGCAAACGATTCTCATGAAGCTCAATAAAGTTTCTAAAATCTTAAGCTGAAAGTGGGTAGTTTGACTTTGAAAGTGAAACCATACCTCTTTCAGAACTAAGAGTAGAAAATTCATAGTTTGACTCTGATGTAAAACATAGCATTCGTTAGACGTCAAAGTTTTATTAATTTCTTTGCCGATCTAGTGTTCATATCATACCTATATAACAATTCATTTCTTGCAGGACGAAACTCAGACAACTATGAAACCAAGCATCGCTCCAACCCCACCATACCAGAAATCAATGAGGCCTCCACTGATTCCATCAGAAAACGAGCCGGAGAAACTAGAAGAGGGTTTCCTTGCATCTCTTGTGAAGCTTATATCCGATGCCACCGCATCATTCTCCGAAATCTTGGGAAATATCTTTCCAAGCTTCACAAAGCAACTGAATTATAATTATCCGAACCAACAACCATTTCTCCAAGACCACAAGTACTCATCAAACCCATGGCCTGTTCAAGATAGTTATGTGATTCCCGACTCAGATGAACCACCTCCTTCAATCGAGACACGAACCCCGACCCCAAAGAAAACATATCCTTTCATGACAAATGATGCAGAAAAAATGCAACAGTTTCGTCAAAGCCGCCATCTTTACAGTGGGTGGGACCGTGATTATCAACAACCGCAACCACAACCACAACCACAGCCACAACAACAGCAACAACAACAACAACATAAACAACAGCAACAGCAACAGCATCACAACAGGTACTATTCTTCAATGCCGGAAACATACTATGAACAAAGCAATGAGAAAACTAACGAGATTGTCTTTGGAGCGGTTCAAGAACGAGCTGAAACAATGGTCATCAAGCCATTAGACCATTATGCGAATCCAGTTTATGAACATCGTGCTAATAAGACTCGTTCTCGCTCTCGTCCTCGTGGGGGTGATTGATGGCTTGTGTGGTAATAAAACGCGGGTATTGAAATTATTTCACTGTGATAAGTATTTTTGCAATGTGTAAGAGTATAGTAGTAGGGTTCCATAGAACATATATAGCATATGTGATGCAGCATTGTTATGAAAAGTGAATATGAATTTCCTCATGAAAAATGTGCTGTATCGTCGTGGTTATCTTTCTGAACTGTCGTATGTGTTACTGCAAGTCTGCAACTAAATATTTGTTCTTGCGGCATATACTAAGAACGAAAGAACTATTCTGGACCAAAAGTGTCCGAGTGATTCTGAAATTTGAAACTTGTACTATACTGTATATGAAGATGCAATAATATGAAAGGGCTTAATAATCGCTCAAATTCAGCAAGTGTTACTATTTCTAGTATAGTCAAATATACATCTGTGTGCCAACTAATATTCTTAGCTGATTGTATTATTTATTTAAGGTGTTATGTATAGATTGGGTAAGGTGGGTGACATTTAAAATGCTAATAGAAAGTACATGTGCAGGTGGGATCAAGAATGTTTTTGCTATCTTTGTATCCTAGCAACCAACTTGTTAATTAAATATTGTTTAAGTCATGATCTAAAATATTAAATATTGTTTATGTCATGATCTAAAATATTGTATTTGAAAAAAAAAATGATATTTGTTTTGAAGTTACTTATTTGTTTTATGTCATGATATTTGTTTTGAAAAACAATGGTCTATGCAAGTATTCTAAGTAGATACAAGGGTAATATATCTAACAAATGTAACACCTAAGAGCATTGGGTAAGTTGCCCTTCGGTCTCACTGCCACGTCAGCGCTACATCAGCTTTAACCTTTTAACCTTAATTCATCACTTTCCACCATGGTAGCATAACTCACCTATAACTCACCTTCACCTCAATTATTATTTTCAATTTCAACCCCGTTAGAGGGGGGTGGGATGATTTTTATTTATTTATTTATTTATTTATTTATTATTTTTTTTAGCAAAGTTCTCACCTTAACGCACGTTAAGTTCTTAACTTCATGGTCATGCCTTGCCCTTAACGCATGCCACGGTAAGTTAACACACCTCTTTTTTTTTACTGCGTTATAACTTAACTCACCTTCACAGTCAACTTACCGTGTGCTCTAACTAATAAACTTAACTAACTATACTAAAAAAATCTAGTTTTGTACTCACATTACCATAAAACTAGGTAGTTAAGCGTACTTGGACGTGAATCCATCAATTAGTGACCTAGTGGCGAGGCACATAATCTAGTGACAAGACATAATTTTCTCACAAAGGTTTAAGGTTCAAACTTCACTAGTTACACTGTTGAAAGATAAGAAAGATAAGCTCAAATGAAACACATGGTGATAACATGCAAATAAGTCAAGAAGAGTTGAAGGGACTAAAGTAAAAGTTGAAGATTGCCAGCTATAAAAAGGCATTTTACAAGTTAATTTATTCATCCAGTCATAATTTTTGCTTATGTAAACTCTCTCATCTCTGTGTGTTTTGTTGAGAAGAGTATAATCGGTTAAAGAGTTTTTTTAATCGTTATTTCTTTGTTTTCTTGAACTTAAAACATACAACCAATATGTATGGCTAGTATATGCAGTTTATAAAAGAATAAAAGAGGAGGTTGGTTGAATAATTTCTAGTGTGAAATCTTTAGTTTTGTGGTTGTTTTATAAAATTTTACATCGTATCAAAGCAAGGTTTTGCTCGATACTAAGGGTGCGTTTGGTTTGCTACGTTGAATCACTATAGGTATGACTTTGATATAAAGAAGTTATGAGATTCGGTATGATAATTTCATTATTGTGTTTGGTATGTAGTCTGCCAGCAGTAGAGATACTTCAGAAGTAGAGTTAGCTTTAAACCCAACAAGCAAGATAAGCTCAAATGAAACACATGGTGATAACATGCAAATAAGTCAAGAAGAGTTGAAGGGACTAAAGTAAAAGTTGAAGATTGCCAGCTATAAAAAGGCATTTTACAAGTTAATTTATTCATCCAGTCATAATTTTTGCTTATGTAAACTCTCTCATCTCTGTGTGTTTTGTTGAGAAGAGTATAATCGGTTAAAGAGTTTTTTTAATCGTTTTTTCTTTGTTTTCTTGAACTTAAAACATACAACCAATATGTATGGCTAGTATATGCAGTTTATAAAAGAATAAAAGAGGAGGTTGGTTGAATAATTTCTAGTGTGAAATCTTTAGTTTTGTGGTTGTTTTATAAAATTTTACATCGTATCAAAGCAAGGTTTTGCTCGATACTAAGGGTGCGTTTGGTTTGCTACGTTGAATCACTATAGCTATGACTTTGATATAAAGAAGTTATGAGATTCGGTATGATAATTTCATTATTGTGTTTGGTATGCTTTTGGGGCACGAGTATCAAAGATTAGTGGGTTCATTTAACTAATAATAAATTAATTTTTAGGGTGGAAGATTATGTAATGGTGAAGATCATTTTGAATTAAATTTGTACTTTGTGAGTATGGGAGAAAAAATCAATGAAAATAATTATTTTTCTTAGAAAGAAAAAAAATGATAAAATGATAGGTTAGTCACCAATAGGGCCTCCTATGATTGGATAAGTGCTATGGGTTTGATATAATCATTACCTCATAACAAACATTATGTATGACTTTAACTCTCATACCCCCATTCCCATATACCTTAAACGAATGCACCCTAAGGGTTTCCTAACTTTTTTTGAGTTCTTGGAAAATTAGGGTTTCGTAAAAACTTCGGTTTTGTCATTAAAGGTTAGATTGTGTTTCAACAAGTATTGAATTGGTGTTGTTAGTGCTAGATCTAACCAATCTTGAGTTCATTTGTATTTTTTCAAAATTAGGGTTGTAAGATTTGGGGGTTTCTCAATCTTAGTGTTAATAGTGTTGTTTGAAGTATTCTTGAGTGTGTTTGAGTCTAGATATGTGATTGTGGATGGTTAATTGGGTTGAATTAAAAAAAGTCAAAATTGTTGGTTGTATTGTGATTCTGTGTTCCCAGATTAGGGTTAAGATAATCAATGAAGTACCGGATATTCACTTGAAATCGTGGTATCACTTTCCAATAGAAACTATTCGACCCTATGCCTGGGTTACACGAATATCTCTATGGGATAAGACCAAGTGATGTTCTTGTTTTAGGCACAAATCAAGAACCTAATCGTATTCAAGTGTTTAGGGTTTGTGTTGATCGTACCATGCAGATGTGTTATGACCTCTATTTATAATAGAGAATACTCAAACCCTAGCCCATGGAATTATGTATAATTAACGGCCCATTAATTATAACATAATACTTTCCATAATAGTAGGAATCAGTGGTTATAAGTGGAAACAATAACACTAGCAGTGGTAATGTTAACACTATCAGTGGAAACTAACAGCAGTTGGATGCTTACACTAGCAGTGGGAACTGCTAACACTAGCAGTGGGAACTGCTAACACTAGCAGTGGGATCAGCAGCAGAATCATACTAGCAGCAGAGTCTAGCAGCAGATTCCCACTAGCAGCAGAATCCACTAGCAGCAGATTCTACTAGCAGCAGATTCAGCAGAATCCACTAGCAGCAGATTCAGCAGAATCACACTAGCATAACCACAATTGAGTCAGGGTGTTCATGGACCAAATGGGTGTACACTCCGTACCTCCAAACCCATTACCAGGTGTGAACTCATCCCTCAAGTGCACTAAATTTTCCAACAATCCTCCCCAAATTTAGTTCACTTCCTTTGCATGAAAAATTAAACATAAAACAAAACAAGTGCATAAATGAAAATATCCTGAGGATTGAATTTCCACATTAGTACATATACGTTCAAACATTCGAGAATCAGGGTGTTCTAAGAATTGAACCCTTCAACCCATTTGAATACCTGAAGATAAATACACACAAGTTTTCAAACACTTAAATACTCCTGACACTATTACAAGCCATGTGTCCATATCCAATTCATAAATGTTGTAAAAGCTAAAAGTCCAAAGCTTCCTGAAGCGGCAAAACTTCAACATTTACATAGGTGGTTCATCTTTTAATCATGCTCCTGCTCAGCACTTTGTCAAAGAAAATAACCATTAAGAAGTGAAGACTTCATCCTCCTTTCCAGCAGGTAACAAGCACAACCTTGGGATGTAATATAAAACATGTGCTTCAGTCCACAAAATGTTCAGCTTTCCACATTGAACTCAGCTTCCAAGTTTCCTTAGAAGGGAGTTGGGTATCTTTGCATTCAGTGACTAAGTAGGACTTAAACCCATCCCTGTAGCAGACTTTAAAACCAAGTCTCTAGCCAAACCCTTCGTCAAGTGATCAGCTAAGTTTTGTTGAGATCTAACAAACTCTATAGATACCACCCCATTCATGATGAGCTCACGAATCATGCTATGCCTGACACCTAAGTGTCTAGACTTCCCATTGTACATCTGGCTATAAGCCTTTGCCAATGTAGCAGCACTATCACAACGGATAGAAATAGGTGCTATAGGTTTAGGCCACAATGGAATCTCAAGAAGCAGGTTTCTCAACCATTCAGCTTCTTTACCAGCAGCAGCTAAAGCCACAAATTCAGATTCCATGGTTGAACTGGTAATGCAAGTTTGTTTCTTGGATGCCCAAGAAATTGCACCTCCACCAAGTAGGAATACCCAGCCACTGGTAGATGAATTATCTTCAGTGTTACTGATCCAAATTGCATCAGTGTATCCTTCTAATACAGAAGGATAACCAGTATATGAGAGACTATAATCCATAGTTCTCTTCAAATACTTAAAGACCCTCTGAATTGCTTGCCAGTGATGAACACTAGGATTACTAGTATACCTGCTCAGTTTACCCACTGCAAAAGCAATATCAGGTCTGGTACAAGTCATGGCATACATCAAGCAGCCAATTACCCTAGAATACTCAAGTTGAGATATAGCTTTGCCAGTATTAGGCATTAGCTTCTCACTTGTATCCATAGGAGTACTCACTGGAGTACAATCAAAGTAATTAAATTTCTTCAACACCTTCTCAATGTAATGAGACTGTGAGATAGAAATCTTGTTACTTTCATGTTTAATCCTAATACCAAGGATAACATCTGCCTCCCCCATATCCTTCATGGAGAACTTTGATGACAAAAATTCTTTTGTAAGATCAACTTGATTTTTTTCAGTGTCAAATATCAACATGTCATCAACATATAGACAAATGATGACTCCTTTACCAGATTCATCAAATTTGCTATATACACATTTGTCAGCCTGATTAAGTGAATAACCACTAGACAAAACCACTTCATCAAATTTTTGATGCCATTTCTTAGGTGCCTGTTTTAGTCCATAAAGAGACTTAATCAGTTTACACACCTTGTTTTCATTGCCAGGCATGATGAAGCCCTGAGGTTGTTTCATGTACACCTCCTCATCTAAATCACCATTCAAGAAAGCTGTCTTCACATCCATCTGATGAATAATCAGATTGTGAATTGATGCCAAAGCAATTAGCAATCTTATGGTACTGATACGAGCCACAGGGGCATAAGTATCAAAATAGTCTATTCCTGACTTTTGTTTAAAGCCCTGAATAACTAGTCTTGCCTTGAACTTTTCAACAGTTCCATCTACCTTCATTTTCTTTTTGAAAATCCATTTGCAACCTAGAGGTGTGCAACCAGGTGGTAGATCAGTCAACACATAAGTGTTATTGCCCATGATGGAATCCATCTCATCATTAACTGCTTCTTTCCAGAAAGCAACATCCTGGGACTTCATTGCTTCTTCAAATGTTTTGGGATCATCCTCAACAATGAAGCAATAAGAGTATTGGTCAAAGACCTCACTCCTTGTACCTTCAATTAAGTATAATTGAAAATCAGGTCCAAATGACTTTGGAGTCCTCACCCTATTGCTCCTTCTAAGCTCAGGATCAGGTTGTTGTTCCACAACCTCAGCAGGAACCTCATCAGATACTTCTGAAGCACCATTGTCATTGGTTCCATTTGGAATCCTTTGACTTGGTCTAGGGATAGATGAGAATCTATTCTCATCAAAGAGTGCATCCCTTGATTCAATTATAGAGTTAATTGAAATAGATTCATTAGGTTCAATAACATAGAACCTATATGCCTTGGAATGCTCAGCATATCCAACAAAGATGCATTCAATGCCTCTTTCACCCAAAGTTTTCTGCTTTGGATCAGGGAGTCTTACAACAGCCCTACAACCCCAAATCCTGAGAAAGTTCAGGTTGGGTTTTCTTTTAGTCCAGAGTTCATAAGGGGTAACCTTGTTCCTTTTGTTGGGAACCCTATTTAACAAATAGAAAGCTGTCAACATAGCTTCACCCCAGAACCCTTGACTCAGCCCTGAATAGGACAACATGGAATTAACCATCTCCTTCAGCACCCTGTTTTTCCTTTCAGAAATTCCATTTTGCTGAGGAGTATAGGGAGCAGTCGTTTCATGGATTATACCAACAGACTGAAAATATAGAGTATCCATGTACTCACCTCCCCTATCAGTCCTAAATCTTTTGATTAGAGACCCTTGATGTATCGCGGGAGCAAAGTACAAGCTCAAACCACGGATCGTTGTCCCAACGAGGGTTGAATATGGATCTCGTTACTCAAGACCGTGAGCTATGTGTAGTGAATAAGGTTTAAAAGAAGATTTTTGTTTTGTCTATACTACAACGACAAATTAAAGTAAAGGAAAGCGGTAAAAACGACATGAAATAAGAAAACAAGTAAAGTTGCATGTAATAAAAGCGACTAAAGAAAGCGGTAAATGAAAGCGATAAGTAATGAAAACGGTAAATGAATTTAAAAGACAATGTGTTTGCAAAGCGACGCGAATAAGTTTATTAAGCTTGAGGTAAAAGTTTGCAACGAGTTATTCTCCTTTCTCGAAATTAGTTGTTAATTAATCTTTTGAAGAGATATTAACTCAAGACGAGTGAAATAATCGTTCAAAGGTTTCGTCTTCGAATAATTAACTCACACGTCTAAGTAATCTTTCGATTACTTATCACAAACATTTAACACTCTCACTAAACTCACAAACTCGAATTGCTAGGCAAACACGTTTAAAAACTACTCGAGACTCATATTAAAAGCATAAAGCGATAAAGTAATTAAAAACTTGTAAAAACATTAAAAGTAATTAAAGTGTAAAACTAAAAATTAAAAGACGCAAGACTAAAATAAGAAAACGACACTAAAAAGATTTTAGAAAATTTCGACAGCATAACATTTAGAATTAAGAAAAATGAAACCTCACTCGATAAACGATGAGGGTAAATAAAAGTCTAACTCGACTTGTAACAGAAAATAAAATAAGAAAAGAACTTAAACTAAAAAAAACAAACTCGCTACCAAGTTTCCCATACTCGCTAGGGCTTTAGTCCCAAACTCGCTAGGTTTCTAATAATACCAAACTCACTAGGGCTAAGTTGGGGACCAAACTCGCTAGACCTAGACCCTAACTCGCTAGCTTAATAGATCCATACTCGCTAGGGCTTGCAATCCATACTCGCTAGCTCCTAGTTCCTAACCAAACTTGCTAGACCTAAACTACCTAACTCGCTAGACCTAACAAAAAACTAAACTCGCTATATATATAAAAAAATCAAACTCGCTACTAAACCCTAAAAATCTCAAACTCGCGCTAAACCCTAAAAACAAAACATACTGGACTCTTTTAACGTGACACAATTTAAATAAAGGTAAATAGACTTGTAAAAACTTGTAAATAAAATGTAAAGACACTAAAATAAGCTCAAAAATAAGCAAACAAGCACGGCTTCTTTTGAAGCCTAGCTTATTTGTATATCTTATCACTTGAAACTAAAACATGCAACGTGACAAAGAAAATGATAAAAGCTTGTAGAGAAGATTAAAAGGAAAGCTTGTAAAGATTAAAGAAAGATTTAGACATCAAAATAAACTTGCATTAAAGATGAAAATAAACTTACACTAAAGCATGAAAATAATCTACGACTACACTAAACACTCTATAAC
>LBNU01004038.1:0-48496 GCA_014162995.1 Artemisia annua | reverse complement strand
TTTTTTTTTTTTTTTTTTTTTTTTTTTTTTTTTTTTTTTTTTTTTTTTTTTTTTTTTTTTTTTTTTTTTTTTTTTTTTTTTTTTTTTTTTTTTTGGTTGTTGTTGTTGTAAAAGACATGCAAGATTAGAGTTTGGTAACATAATCAAGAGCATGTACAAGCTATCAGAAAAGAAATGCATTTTTTGTTGGGCATCGATTTGACTAGGCGCCATTTTAGTAAATCGTTTGTTTGAGGGGTTTTGATATGAAGGAATGGATTCAAAGATAAATATAATTGTTTGTTACATAGATTATGGATTGAATTTAATTTTGACACCCATAGATCCATTCCTCATAAAAATGGTAGGTATCATTATATTTGTGAGTCCTTTTTCATCTTTCTCTCTATCTCTCTCATCTATTTAATTTTACATACTTATTTTGATTATATTTTTATTATATAAAATAAATACATTAATTATATAATTCATTTTTTTTCTCCTACTTTTTCATTCAAACCATACCAAATCCAAATCTAAATCCAAACCCTTCCACAAACCAAACGCATTCTAAGAATGAAGCAACTTTGTCATGGTCTCACTTGTTAACTATGTATAGACATAATGAAAACAAAACCTATAAGGGCCCCTATATACTACATATTAAATGAGGTTCCAAATACATACAAGTATAAGTATGTTTTTACACATATGAGGCATCATAAAAATTGTTGGGGCATTTACATATATCCCAAATGAAACTTCAATAATTACATATTTTCCCAAATCATGCTTTAATAGCATTGTATATCATGCATTAAAAACTTGTGTTTTGAAGAAATATGTAATTTTTGAAGTTTCCTTTGGCATATGAAATTCCCCCAAAATTGTTTGTATTCTGTTTTTGTGATACTCCATCTGTCTCAAATTATAGCTCATATTTCTTTCTTTTTTTATGACTTAAAATAATTGTTCACTTTCCATTTTTATTAATAAAAAAAGAATTTATATGAGAAATATTCTACTCGAGTGGTTGAAATTTGTAATGGTCCACTTTTATTAAACTGTGTGATTTTTGTCATTTGACAATAATTTTGAGACTGATGGAGTACAATTAATTCTGGTTTAATGAGTGTGACTCATAAACGGATAGATTAAATAAATAAATAAATAAATAAACGGGAGCTGATTTGCTCACGGATGTTTTTTATTCATCCACAGATTTTTAACCTGAATTGACGATTATACCCCTCCAACATTATTTTATCAATTTTGATTCATTATTCCATCGGCGTCTTTGCTGACAAAAAAAAGTATCCATGTAGCACCAGTAACCGTGTAACCCATCAAGTATAAACTCGTTTCCATGTCAATCTCACATGTTGGTGGCTATGGAAGTCTAAAAAACACTAGTACCCTTCAAAGGTCTCTTCTTTTAGACGAGAACTAATCCGGCCATATTTTATACCGTACCATGATCCGTAGTTGTTTTCTTTTACAAGAACACGAAACTCGGACCGCATCGGAGTGAAACTAAATGTTGTTCATCCCAATATGCAAAAGTTTTACAAGATCTCGTTCACGGTGGAGGAACTAAAATAATTTTAGGGACGAGCGCTCGCCGGTGACCGGTGATGAAAAAGTTGGGATAAAAAGTGACAGATAGGAGTGAAATATGGTGGAAATGAATTCTTAAACATCGGAATGTTATTAGTTTAAATCTTTAGTTTTAGTTTTATCGTTTTGCTCTGATGAGCAATGGGAGTGGCTAACTATAACTTCAAAAGATCTGATATATTTATCTTTGTCAACGTTCCACGGAAAAATCGAGATCTGATATGTTTCAATGCGTAGTTTGCATCAACATAAGTCAAACATGGTGGAAACAAATCAGACCAATCTTATTATGTAGCAAAGAATGGCCCACAAAAGTGCGATGGTCGGAGATGAAGGCGTGAAGAAAGTGGGAACCAAGGCTATATGATGAAGTTGGAGTTGAGAGTCGTTAAAAAAAGAATGGGTAAATGACATTGAGGGTATAATGGTCAATTCAGGTTAAAATTCTGTGGATGAATAAAAAAGTTCCGTGAGCAAATCAGCTCCCAAAACGTAATCTGTTTTCTTTTCTATGTCATGTATGTATTTGGAAAGAACAAATTAAACAACACAAAATTGATTCCACATGTAAGATAAGATACGGTGATGAAAATAGGGTTTCGATTATTATATAACAACCTATTTTCAAATTACTGTTTTGGTACGTAAATAAAAAAATGTGTTCCACTAAATGTTACAAACTTTCTAAAAGTATTTGAATATAAACCTTTATATGACGAGTCACATAAAAAATAAATTACACAGTTATAACCGTGTTAATATAAATATAAGTTAAATACACTCATTCGTCGCTAAGTTTAAACAACTAAAATGCACTATCAAAGACGTGTATATCTTAAAGAATTAGCTAAAAACTAATTAAACGATAATTTACGGTTTTTTATGAGAATACTTAAGTGATTTCCATAGTTAAAAGCGTGTGAATTGTTTTTCTGCGCCCATAGTTTTACTTATTTTCTCTGATTAAAAGAAGGATATATATGAAATTCTCCTTATTTTATAAACCTTTTCTTTCCCAACAGACTAACGGCTCACAACTTTAGACGTAACCATTTAATCCGAATTTTTTGGTTCATTAGCCGTATTTTGAACTTATGTGCTTATATTTTGAACTTATGTCTAAGTTAAAGAAATATATAATCTCACAACGTACATACACATACTTGTTTTTTTGTTGGTAAATGGTAACTATAATTGTGGTCGTTGATGACGTTGTCTTGTAGTCGTATCTATAAGTTCATATAATTTTTACTTATATTTCATAACCTCAAATTTTTTGGTTCATTAGCCGTATTTTGAACTTATGTGCTTATATTTTGAACTTTTGTGCTTATATTACCTGTAAGTCATATGTCTTAAAATAAGCTAAAATTTTTGGTTCGTGAAATATTAGCTGATATTAAATAGAGAAATTTTTTAAAACGGACCTCATCTACTACCCATTTACGAAATAAGCCGTCACATAAATTATTTACCAAAATGAACTTTTGAATCTCGTCCATCAGATTCATTTGAGAAAAGTTTCCACCTTACACGTGTATCTTTCGCGATGTAATTTTTAAAAAACGCGACGTATTTTCATGTTAAAAATGTAAAATCGCGACCCATAGTAAAATGCAACGAAAATCGCGACAAACTTGTAAAACATGAATCAAACATTACACAATTCGCNACTAACGGCTCACAACTTTAGACGTAACCATTTAATCCGAATTTTTTGGTTCATTAGCCGTATTTTGAACTTATGTGCTTATATTTTGAACTTATGTCTAAGTTAAAGAAATATATAATCTCACAACGTACATACACATACTTGTTTTTTTGTTGGTAAATGGTAACTATAATTGTGGTCGTTGATGACGTTGTCTTGTAGTCGTATCTATAAGTTCATATAATTTTTACTTATATTTCATAACCTCAAATTTTTTGGTTCATTAGCCGTATTTTGAACTTATGTGCTTATATTTTGAACTTTTGTGCTTATATTACCTGTAAGTCATATGTCTTAAAATAAGCTAAAATTTTTGGTTCGTGAAATATTAGCTGATATTAAATAGAGAAATTTTTTAAAACGGACCTCATCTACTACCCATTTACGAAATAAGCCGTCACATAAATTATTTACCAAAATGAACTTTTGAATCTCGTCCATCAGATTCATTTGAGAAAAGTTTCCACCTTACACGTGTATCTTTCGCGATGTAATTTTTAAAAAACGCGACGTATTTTCATGTTAAAAATGTAAAATCGCGACCCATAGTAAAATGCAACGAAAATCGCGACAAACTTGTAAAACATGAATCAAACATTACACAATTCGCGACCTAAAACGCGAATCAAACTTTACCCAATTCGCGACGTTAATTTTTAAAAAGTCGCAACCCATCTCCAATTCGCGTCGTTATTTTTTGAAAAACCGTGACCCAAGCTTTCTTTTTAGTATTGTCTGTCATATGTTGTATTTGTGTACTACTATTGCTACATTGGTTAACGATTTACGGTTTTAAAGATATATAATTTTTCAAAATAGAGGTGAAAGTGAGTTTTAGTTGAAAAATATAAGGATGGAAGTTGATGTTTTTAATATTTGATATTTTCTATTAGATCCAATATATTGTGTGGCTAAAATGAGTACCATAATATATATAATTGCCCCTTAGGGTAGTGGCAGTGGGTTTGGTAGGCCCTTGGCATCACACCAAACCGCACGGCAACACCGCCGCCACCCTTACGGTTTGGTTTCGGTATGGTGGTATTCGGCAAATATTACCGAGACGGCATGAAGGAAAAGTATACGTGGGCATTAAATTTTTGGAACGTTGGGATAGAATTAAAATGAATTACTGGGTGGAACATTCAGTTGATTTGACAATTGAAGCTATGATGCTTGATTCTGTGGCTGCTGATCTTGATAAAGAAGAAAGACCAGAGGTATATTTTATGGTTATATTTTTGTGTTATTTTATTAGTTTGTTAGATCTTTTTTATTTTCATATATTTGTTGGCTTTTTTTTTTTTTTTCTCTGCTATGGATTGTGATCTTGGTAGTGTTTTTTTATTTTATTTTAGAGAATCTTGGAGTGACTAAAAGAGCAATTATTTTATTATTAATCAAATATTATGTTTTAATTAAATTGTTTAATATAATTTATGAATATAAAAAATAAAATTAGGTGAGATATTGGATCATGGTTGCCACAAAAAAATATGGTGAGGTATGAGATGAGGTGGAATGATATTATTGGTAGGTGGTGAGGTATGGTTGAGGTATGGGATCATGACTGCCACCACCCTTATACCTAAAGAAATTTCTTAAAATATTGGATCAATTAAGTACAAATATAAAAAAAATTTAACAAAAATGTTAACGGCCCTTGATGACGTATAGTCTACACCGGGTCATGAACCCGTTTGGTAAACAATACTCACACGCAAGCCCACTACGCATGGGCCAGTTTCATACTAATTGGACTACCAATTAGACGGCTTTGGTCCACGAGGCCCAAGCCCAATGATTATTTAGGAATGTGAATAAACGATATCTCCTAATTATATGATGTATATCAAATACTCGCGATACGCGGGACATAACAAGGTTTTCATGTATTGAAAGATCCACATTTGTCGGGTAAGGGGAAAGCCGACTTTCAAAATTCGTCCCAACATTCACAGACCCCTGGCGCGTCACCCACGCGTTGACGCGTGGGTGGCGCGTCAGCAGCAAATGTGAATGTTGGGGAATTTTGTCTAACGTTTGTTATTTTATGTGTTTCGAAGGTTTATTTGTCATTATTAAAATATTAGGAGATCTTGATAATGTTGCCTCAACAGCTTTATCTTGTATGGTTAATCTAGATGCGCTCTGCTCAAGTAATCAATGATTTCTCGTGACTAACATAACTTATTGATATAAGCTTATGATTTAAACATCTTCTAGCAATATTACCGTTTATAGAGTTGTAAACGAACTGAACGTTAAGTGAACATTTCATAAACCGTTCGGTAAAAAGTTCGTTTATGTTCGTTTATTTATTAAATGAATGAACATGAACAATATTTTACGTTCATTGAGTTAAATGAACGTCTGAACAAAAGTCGTGTCCGCTCATTTTTGTTCGTGAATGTCCAATTACACGTTCGTTTTTTTAGAAAGGCAACATATATTAGAGGGATCAAACCCAAGAACAAGATCAAAAGAAATGGCAACTCACATTTTAAACAAGACGATTAAAAACGATGAGTCCCAAACACAAAATACAACAAAGCACAATACAAGAACTAACCACCAAAAAAAATTAAATAAATAAATAAAATAAAATAAAATAAAATAAATCCTAGAAAACTAAGGCCTGCGTCACAAACCAAAACTCACAAAATGAAAGCCAAACCACCGGGCCCATAACATCGTTGACCATTGCATGAACAAAGAACACCAATAGGACCGGAAAAGAACACCACGTTTGTTAATGTTCGTTTATCTTCATTTATTTATTTATGTTCGTATATCATATCTTTTAATTGTATAATTTTAAAATTAGTCTGTTTAAACAAAACAACCACTACTACAAAAATGGACATAGAGCCCCCTTAATAGAGCCCGGTTTTAGTGAAAATGGGCTCTAAAAGGATTCCGTTTGGTAAAAATAGAGCCCGTTTTTTAAACCGGGCTCTATTTGCTTTGCACATAGAGTCCCTCCCCCTTTGAGCCCTCATGTAAAACCGGGCTTTATGTGCCTTTCTAACAGGGCTCTATTACGTTTTTTGTAGTAGTGAACACTTATAAAACAATATATTGTGCACAATTTAATAAATTAGTTTATGTTTGTTTATCTATGTTCATTTATGTCCGTTTAATATTCGTTTGGTATCTTAACGAACAAACATTAACAACTCATTTTCTTACTAAATGAACATGACAAGAAAATTCGTCCGTTTAACCGTTCGTGATCGTTTATTTGTTCGGTTAAAATTAAATGAATGAACATGAACAAAGTTTCGTTTTTGTTTGTCTGATTCGTTTATAGCCCTAACCTTTTTAGAATGAGGCGCAGATAAGACGAAAAAATTTAGAGTGTAAATTTTTAAAATTTTCCGGCAATTTTGAAGGTTAAACGGTAACTTTTTTCTCATTCATAACACCTACCAAAAAGTCACTTTTAATTTCTTTCAGCAAATAGTCATTAGGTCATATCAGGCTATTAATTCACTTGTTGCTAAATCCATGTATCATCATCCTTACGTATGGTACTTTTGACGCCTGCATCCTTACAGAATTAAAAATTAACGTTATCCTATCTAAGTGCAAGTGCTATATTAATCTGAACGAAAACCTAAAACGCCCATTCAGCACATTACAAAGAGCTATCAAATACAATAGAATCACAGTACATCATTTTCAAGCCTTAGTGCTACCAAATGACATTAATATTGAAATTAATATAAGACGCAACAAAGTAAATATTACAATCACAATACAGTTCAACTAGACAACAAAAGAGAACCAAGAATAATTCTTATTTCTTTTTAACTGGAAGTTCTAGGGTCGGGAATAATACAGAATTAAACACCTCGAACCCTACTTTTGAAAACCCACCGTCGCCCCACTCTTCGCCATATGTATTTTTTATCTCGCAGTAGTGCTTCCCATCAGTAAGGGTATTCACTCCCACGATCAAGACCGAATGCTCTGGTCCGTACAACTCGACAGCATGCTCAACACTTTTGGGTTCTTCAGGATGCTTATAAGGTTCATTATTCACTGCACACCGACGTGCATACTCCCCATCTATGAAAACTTTACCCATGCATAGAATCCCAACACATGGGTATTTTTTGCCGTCGGGACCAAAGTTAGCTATCAACATTATTTTCATTTGCTCCTTTTCTTTAAAGAGAATTTGATCTATTCTCGAAATTCTGTAACGTTGTTTCCACCATTCCCTCTGATAATGTTTTTCATTAAAGTCTTTTATCCCTCGTGTGGTACGTTCGTATGGATAGGTCTCTTTGGTTTCGAGCCCGAGGGCTTGTTGGGTACAATAAGCTATTGACTGGGTCACCGTAGTAACACACCCATCCACCATGGGCATGCATGAAAGGTATAGATTGACATACTCTGGCACTCCTGACATTCGGAGTACCGTGCCAGTCATATCCGCCATCGCCAACAAGTGACAATGGTTTTCATACAACTGGGCTGTTACTGCGAGTGTGTGTTGTTTGCATGAGCCTTCCATTTGTCTCTACATGTGCCACAATGATTTCATTATTAAGATATGAAATGATACAACTAATTAGCAAAACAAAACTTTGCAAAAGAAACTCCTAGCTAAACACTTTTTTTAGAACAACGGTTCATATAAAATCTTCTTATTTCTCTAAATGTGAATGAAGGTAGCCATTTACTTGAAATTATACATATATTGCATAAGTGGTAATGCAGGATAGGAAAGACTAAAAGGGGGGCAAAATGATTAACAGATCAAAGATGTGTTAAAAAAAAAGAAAAAAATAAATAAATAAATAAATAAATAAATAAATAAATAAATAAATAATAAAATAAAATAAAACATGTCAAGCTTTAAGATATATAGATGTATGTGAGGGTTTATTGTTACTGAATATGTAAGTTTAATTGTATGATAATATAGATTAATATATGTTTTAAAAGTAGTAAGATGACTAGGTGAGGTAAAATGACTAAAAGATAAAAGAAATACGATGGACAAATTAAAATGCTGCATAAACTCTTAAAGGACACATGTGATAAATCTTTAAAATGTATAGATCTCTAAGCTTAAAAGTAAGTTAAAGACTTAAGGTTGATCTTCTAATATATAGAGACATAAAATCTTCTTCTACTAATATTTATCTAAAAAACTACTATCCATATAAAAAAGATCAAACAGTTTAAAATACTTTTTTTTGAAGTAGCTAGCTAGCAATGTTGCCAGATGTGATCAAAACAAAGGCATAAAAAATTAAAAACATAGAACATGGTGAAAAAAAGAAGACTAGGGTGGCTTACCTTAAATAAAAAGTAGGGTTGTTCTTGCTTGCTTGTTGAAAGTGAGTTTTTGAAAAAAAAGAAATGATAGTGAGTTCGATTTGGTTGGATGTTGAGCTGGTATATATGCAAATGTGGGAGGGAGATGCTGAGTGTGTATTTATGGTTCCTTAATGGGAGGTAGCTAGGTCCTTTGTCTTTTCTATGGATTAAAAAATTGTAGGACAATAAAGATGGAACACTTCCATGACTTATGACTTGTGACTTGTTGAACGTACACAGGTCCAAAGAGACATTGACATGAGTTTGTAGAATATATAACATAGTATGATTATGATGCTTAATTTAAGGCTAATGATTTGCACACTCCATTTTCTTATTTGCACACTCTAATATATGCATTCAGCAGTTGTACAGTTATTAGATGGTGCTTTATCGGTTTGTACATTTGAGTGTCCAAATAACAAATGGGAGTGTGTCAATCAATTCCCTTAATTTAAAGTCTTCCAAAGATTGAACAATTTAAGGAATGAAAGATTAGAGTTAACTTAGTCAAGTTCAAGATGTTGATACAATAATTAAAGCTTTAAGTCAAGATCGAGTTATTAAGTATTCCAAGTATTGGGTTTTTTTTTTTTAGTAAAAGGCATGCAAGATTAGAGTTTGTTAACATAATCAAGAGCATGTACAAGCTATCAGAAAAAGAAATGCATTTTTTGTTGGGCATCAATTTGACTGCACGCCATCTTGGTCAATCATTTAAAGGAATAAAAAGTGAAGCAATTTTGTGGTCACTCTCATTTGTTTGGCGATCAAAACATCATAAGTTACAAACTACAATGTGTTATTATATTTATGCCAATTTACATATTAAAGCAAGGCATTGTTTCTTTTTTTCCTTCACTAAGAGAAATAATGGGTCCTGCGTCTATTACTTCCTCTTAATGGGGAGGAGCTCATATTTTACACCCTACATATATAGATAAATTAGTGGAAATGTGTAGGCCTCACTGCAAAAAAAAATATTAAATTATATTTAGTTGGTCCATATCCTTAGCTAAGAGGAAAAAAATGTTAGACGATTAGTATTAGATTAGTATTAACATGAGAATGTATAAATACAATATGGGCCAATATACATAACGGGTCTAATATCCTAATACTAATCTAATACTAATCGTCTAACAAAAGAAACACCCCCCTAAACCATGGTGAATGTGAATAATGTTATAATGAAGATCGAGCAGGAAAGGCTGAAGTTCATTAAATCTGTTGATGACTAGCTAGTATACTTTAGTTTTTATGTCTCTAGTCGTTGTTTAGTTTTATCCAAATATATTTAAGGTTGTAAGCTCACAAATACCACACTTAGTTTAGATATTTTGTAATTTGTACATTCGTGGCTAAGAATATTATTCGGGTTAACCCGTCTCATTCAAGTTGGGATATATTGATTCTAGTTATGAATATGAAGGAAACTTGTCAGTCTTCGACTTTAATAAGGGTTTGAATTAGTCGGGTACGGTTCACCCAAATAAGTCCAATGATAAAATAAAAAAGTAGGAAAAGTGAGAAATTATCTTATATAACATTTACCAAGAGCTTGTGAATAGTAACAACTAAGAAAGTTGCTATAGCCACACTTTGTGGTACAAGCATGTTAGCATGCTTTACTATCAAAATTGCTCCCCCACAGATTTTTTTTTAATTACTACAGTACATATGGGAGTATATGTGTACAGGTTTCTTCCTTCCAAAGTCTTCTTCCACACCCACACTGGATTCTTCTACCATGTTCAATACACACAAAACACGCACACGCATCTCCGTCTTCTCTCTCAAATCTACCGCAAACCAAAAGAAAAAAAAAAAAAAGAAAAAAAAAGAAAAGAAAAAAAAAAGTCATACAGGTTGTTTTTCCTGCAAGTGATTTCGTGAGAGGATTTTCATTTGCGGCTCTATTGTTGCCGACATATCTTCTTCTCTGGATTCTTCTGGCTCTACACCTCACAAAACGCAAACCACACACACAGGCGCCAAAAAAAAATAAAATAAAATAAAATAAAATAAAATAAAATAATAATAAAAAAAAAAAACAGTCTTCCACTAACAAAATTAATCAACAAACAAGAATAATTAGATCCACACATCCGGTTCCATCATTAATCAACATATCACCCAAACATGAACAAGGTAAAATTAGGGTTTTTTTTTGGGGCTTCTGTTATATTTGTTGTATGTGGTTCATAAGAATTAGGGTTTCGTGTGTTGTTGCTAATTTTCTGATATGAGGCTTAGGGTTTTGCTTCAGTTAATTGTCATTATTTTGCTCATCTTAGGATTAGGGTTTTCCTTGAATAAATTGTGATTGTTGTTATTGTGGTGGTTTACGCAGGTCGATTATGGGTGATATTTTGGGGTAAAAAAAATAGGTGTTCGCTCAACACGATGAGGAACTAGGTGAGATACCTAAAAAATATAATTGGTGTGAGAAAAAAACGAAAACACCAGTTTTTTTATTTATTTATTTATAAAAAGTTTTTTGTTTTATTTATGGTTTCATTTAATTGCAGGTTCCACTATTTTGAGTAAGATTCATGGATTATTAAGAAGGATATAGTAAAAAAAAAAGGTTGCTTTACAGTCATGCGTTTTAATTATTTTGATGTCTTTTTGCCGTGTTCATTTGTTATGTGGTGATAACATGTGTTTGTGTGATTAGCCATTTCAGTTGATGAAGAAGCAGGAAGAGGTTCTGCCGCTGCACCACTGCCGTCACATCGGGCGCTGTGTTTTTTATAAAATTTTAGCTCAAGGTATGATCCTTTTGTTTGTACTTTATGGTAAATGTAAGTTAGTATAATTTATGGGTTTAGGAGATGGGTTCAGGGAATATGTTCAGTCATTAAGTGATACCGGTTCTCCAAATGGTGGTTTTAATTTTTGCACTTAAACATATCTAATACATGACCATTTTTAGACTTGCCATTATTAGTTAGCTTTTATACTAATGTGCCGATACGAGCAACTACTATTGATATGCATGTATAGATCAATGATTTCTAATGTGTTTTCTTTTTTACTTCATTTGAATTTAATTTAATGACTATTTGGGATTGCTTATTTTCACTGATTATGCTTATAGATAAGCCCTTTTAAGCGGCCTTGCAAATACCGCCTGGATTTGTTTTTTATTTTGTATACGCAAATCATCAGAAAAAAAATAGCAATCAGAAAGAGGTGTGGTTTTTTTTACGGTTGTTAAAATTGGTTGTGCTAATTGGTAAACTAATATTTTGCAGGTTCTTTGAATGATTCATGGTGATGAGGCTGTTAAGATGCTGAAAGGGTTTTGCGCTGTCGTCACAAGTGAGTAGGGTGTGATTGCACCTCTGGAGTGTGCCGTGGGGCAGTTTTATGGGTTAGAATATCATTCTCAGGTACAAAATTTGTGATTTTTGTTAACTATGCTGAACTTTAGTGGTTTTGTGTGAATATGTTAGTTTTTGCATGTGATTTAATGAATGTTTCGACAGAAGTTATTAAGTATTTGATAAAATTGATTAACTTAATTTTTTACAGTCAAATGTAGTACACTTTTATGATAAAATTGTATACGAAAGAAGTTTTAAATTGTGTCGCCTGATATTGTAGTGAAATTTATGATAGAATTGGAGATGCTTAATATTAAAAATATCTGTTTGAAGTTGGTTTATACAGTATGTTACGGTACATTAATCCGTTAGAATTTTGAACAGTTTTTTACGGCGATTGTCTAGCAAAGTTTAATAAAAGAAACTGTAAAAAAACAAACAAAAATGACACTTTTTGAGAAAATTGGAGGATGATATTTGAAAGTAAAAAATTAAATGTGTTAACAATTTTTTTTGGGTAAAAGGGTTATTCACCCCGGCAAAATTCATTACACCAAAAAACATTGAAGTACAAAGGATGAGGGTGACTTCCCTCATCTCAGTCCCTTAGGACACTTACAGACTCTCCAAATGTGTTAACAATTAGCATCACTTTATGTATATATTTTATAGTTATTGTTGTTATATACTTACTTTTATGTTTTTCGGCCATAGTGACGAAGCGAGGATACCAAAGGAGTTTGAAGCAAATCAGAAAGGATTAAGAAAGAGCTTGAAAAGCAAGATGTCTTGAGGCGAAAGGTATTTTTCAAATCTAAACAAAACTCTGAATGTGGAGATGGGCCAATTTCGATATGTAGGTACCTTTAGAATACCTTCAAACTATAATGTTTGATTTTAATGACCCTATATGCTAATGTGGATCATGTGTATATTACGCTTTAGGAATTTCAAGAAGTAAGAACTACTCTACAGTAGCACGAAGAAGACGTAAATGCCAGTTTAAAGAATTTAGTGGTAATCTTTCTTTGTTATTTCTCACTATGTTGAGGTTGACGTGCAAAAATGGGTAACAACATGATTGTAGGCTAAACAAGTTTTTACCTTTAAAGGAGTTGTGACCAAACGAGTTTATGGGCTTATTTGAAACTGAACAAGCAGTTAAGAGGATAAGCACTAAAAATCAAGTTTTTTTTAGTTTCTCACAAGTATTCTGATTATCTGATTGTTTTGGGTCAAATTATCGTATTTTGTGATCAATGGATGTTTCGGTTGTGTATTTGAGGTGCTTAGGCAGTCTTTGTCTATTCTATAATTTTATTGTTAATATGCTTGATGTTACCTAAAATTTGTTTTTTCATGAATTTCGTCTGCAGGCAATACAGAACTAGGGAGTCCATTGCTTCCAGTGTTAGCATCTGTGCACTTTCCTGAAGTTGACCAAATCAGGTAATTTTACATATTTACATATTTACAGTTAATTGGTTTTGTTGTCACTGCTTCTTAAGGAGATAAGTAGACAAAAACATGTAAATGATGAAGAGTTCTATTTAAGGGGTTTTTGGGATTGTTTATTTTGAAGTGTTTATCTGCTTCAAAACAAGCATTTACTAAGCTGAACTAAATGTCATCGAGAGAAAGAAAAGTCATTAATTAGAATATGATGCTTAGGTAATGAGACTTGATGTTAAGATAACTACTTCTGTTGTTAAAAGTTGTGAAAAATTAGTTGATTCTCAATTAAGGGGTTGTTTGGGTTGAATGAATCTGTGAAGTTTAGGGTGGATAGGCCGCGTCATAGTTCTATTGCGAATTATGGTTTGAGTAGGGTCAGTTGATGAAATGGTAGTTGACAGGATGCGCGGCCAGGTTAATGTTTTCCGATTTTTTTTAAGTTGGTGTTCAAGTTAGTTATGTGTTTACCGTCTGCTTATAAATAAGCACTTATGGCATACATTGATTGTGATTAATCTGTCCATGAATTCATATTTAATTATGACTTACCTATATTCTTAAGTGCATAAATTTTGACTTTTGCTGTTAACAACTTCCATCTGCAGAGTCTGTGGTGGAAGGCGCTAAAGTTAATGAAGTTAGTTTGCCAGAAATAAGAAATCCAAAAGCTTTTGTTGGGAATTTAGTGGACACAGTGTCAAAACCAACAGGTCCAGCAATGGCAGGTCAAAAGAACACTCCTGCTAAGAACAAAGTAGGAAACGGAAAATTATTTGTATTAACTTTTTACAACGTAATAAGTGACAAGTGATTATGTGAATTGATCAAAATATCGCTTGCAGGGAAAGTCGCTTGCTGAGTACTAAAGGTGGAGAATCCTTGGGTTTTCATGTTGCCAATGCTGAAGGTGAAAAATCCTCATGTGGTCTAAATAATGGCGTGTGTTTTAGGTTTTCGCTAAATGTTGTGTACATACTTTATCAGTTACTCCCTCCGTCCCAAAATATAAGTCCATTTTAAAATTTTCAAAGTCTTTTTTCTTCGACTTTGACTTTAATTATTTTTTTTCATGTTATATAATACTTGATGAAAAGTATACGAATGAAAATACATTTAAAACACAAATCCATTTATATATTTTACTTCAAGTATTATATAACACGAAAAAAAATAATTAAAGTCATAGTTAGAATAAAAAGACTTTTGAAAAGTCAAAACGGACTTATATTTTGGGACGGAGGGAGTATTATGAATGTCTTTTCATTTGGCTTTTCCCTGTGGGTAATTGGCAGCGAATGCACGTGCCTCGGCTGATTTAAGTTGTATGCTTGGGAAAAGGCAAGCACACCTTAGAAGTTCCGTTCCCGCAATACAAGATGAGGCGGGCATATGAAGTGTTCGCACTCGGCAGCCTCGGATACTTTCCAACATTATTCAGGGAGTGGTGTTGTTCTATCTGAGATGGGATCATTTTTTTTATAATCAGGGTAACTCTTATTTTTTTTCACTATGCTTAAATATTAGCTGCTTAGACTGTGTTCTTACAGGTTCTTATGTTTGGCATCAGCAGATGTAGACACGTCAAGCGATACGGGTTATGTGAGGAGGAAAAGGGTGCGACAGCAACAACTACCAGAATCCCAGTGGTACGATCGTGGTACTGAACAAAATGCTAAAACGTGTGTTGCATCAGCTGGCATCCAAATCAGTACACAGCCGGACGTTTTCCCAGTTAGAGAAGGTTCCACTTCTATCGTAAACAAAGGTATGCATTTTAAATTTATTTTTAATGTTCTTGATTTTTCATACTCCTGTTAATTTTCACAGTTGTTTCGCTGATATACACTTAAATTTGTATTTGTCACTACAGTGATTTATTACGCTCACATGCTATTTTCATATACATAAGTCTGCTTCCTTATTAGTACATCAAAGCAAGCATTATAAGCACAAAAAGTTGTGGTGAAAATGCAGTCCTCGGCTGCAAATCTAATAGTTTTCCCCCCGATGTTTTGAATGTCACATGAATGCCAAGTTATGAGAACACAAATGAAATGGAATTTTTTGGCCATTGTTTCTAAATCAGAAACGTGGGCGAGCTTTTTTTTAGTAGTAATCTGTTACAATTATCTTGCATTCTCATAAATATACTTCGCTTATGTTCTTTCAATCATCACTTATTATTTGCGGATCCATAGATCATGCTTTAGTTCCTTAGAAAAATAGGTTATCATCATGTACACACAGAATAGATTCATGTAGCCTGAATCAGGAATACAAAATATAAGCAGACTATATTTATGATTCTGCTTATGTTCTTTCGATCATATCTTATGATTTGGTGATGCATAGATCATGCATTAGTTCATTGAGAAAAAGAGGGTATCATCATGTACACACGGAATAGATGCATGTAGCCTGAATTAGGAATACAAAATATAAACGGAGTACAACAACTGACTGATCTCTTACTCTATATTGTTCATTTAAATACAAAAAACGAATCGGTATATGCAAGTGCCCTATAAGCTGATGCTAAGCATGTGGTACATTGTCTGCTAAGTAAATGATACGCGTTCAGAGGTAAATATTAGTTATAATGTTGAAATGGGAAAGTGTGAGAGCATTGGTTAGGCTGCTGTTAAACATGTGATAGAATCAATTGTATCAAACAATTTATTTACTACTCTGTCTTTCTTTAATTGTTTAATAAGCTACTTTAATGGGGCTGGCTACATTGTAATATACAACAAAAATCCCTTAGTGATCCAACATAGATCTGTAACTATTGTTTCTTTGTTGGCAGGTAGAATGCTACTTGCTGAACCAACGAAGGTCAGTGTAGCCTCAACTATTGGTCTTACAATTATAGAATTTTTCAGATTTGTCTAATGATTCATCGGTTGCTACCTTGGATTTGTTTAGGTACGTGACTGACGGAGCAGCTTCGCTGGATGGAGCTTTTGGTAAACTGCCAGAGGAAGTTGCAGGAATGAAAACAAGAATGCAGCAAGACTGAAAAAAATATATAGTTTTTTGAAAATTATTTAGAAAGGTGTTTATGTTTACTTAAAATAATTCCGTAACATTTCATTTTTTCCACATGTTTTTGAAGCTTATTCTTAGTCGACGGCTAACGGTCGCTTTCGATCATGTTGAAAAACGCACAAAGCAATAATTTTGTATGCATTCTAATTCTAAACCAAAGTATGTGACTCTTCTTTTGAACAATAGTTTGCGCAACAACAAAAACATACTTTGTATTACTAAATTGTTTTTCGAGACATGGTTGAAAAAAACTGATGTCAATTCACCCGCGGCAACGCGCGGGCTGCCCAACTCGTTTTGTCTAAACTCAAGGAAATCTATGATTAAAAGTTGCTAAATGTTACAACTGAATGATAAAACATTGTTTGGTGAAGAGTTCACACATAAAAATTGCTATTTTGGTATTAATAAAAAGCTTATTCGATGTTCTACGTAAATAAAATAGTTAGCAAACCATCTACGCCAAGAGTTTAATTAGCTATCAGTTACAGAATTATATGAGGTGTTAGAGCGTAATGTGTGGAAGATCAAACCGACATTTTCTTCATGACGCAAGCGTATCACTATATGCAAACTTTGCGACAACAACGAACACATCATCTTCCCGGTAAATCGGATTACATGCAAGGCATACGGCGGAAGTTTGTGCTCGTTGTTGTCGCAAAGTTTACATATAGTGATACGCTTGCGTCATGAAGACAATGTCGGTTTCATCTTCGACACATTACGCTCTAACACCTCATATAAATTATGTAACTGATAGCTAATTAAACACTTGGCGTAGATGGTTTGCTAACTATCTTATTTACATAAAACATCGAATCAGCTTTTTATTAATACCAAGAGAAATAGCAATTTTTACGTGTCAACTCTTCACCAAACAATGTTTTATCATTCACTTGTAACATATAAACGAAAAAATAATACTCCTTAAAATTTGTTTTAGCCTGCGACTGGGTAATTTTTGAATTTGTACCTTGTGAGTTGTGATCGGCAATCTCACAATAATTATCGAGTCACACATTGGTCTTCACACATATTAGAAATAAACTCTGCAATTCCCCTTTACTACTAAAGCCGTTGATGTTGCTGGTATTATATTTTATTCGGTTGGGCCTTCTTGGGCTACTTTCCCACGCATCTTACCTAGGCCCATGTATAACTTTTTCTATGTTATGTTTGCTTTATGCTACATGATCGGTGCCAGATAATGTATAAAACTACTAAAGCCGTTGATGTTGCTGGTATTATATTTTATTCGGTTGGGCCTTCTTGGGCTACTTTCCCACGCATCTTACCTAGGCCCATGTATAACTTTTTCTATGTTATGTTTGCTTTATGCTACATGATCGGTGCCAAATAATGTATAAAAATACACACCGACTGCTCGCACATTTACCAACTTTCTTGATCGGATTTTCAGTTCTTGCTGTTTTGGTTAAGGTTTGGTGTTAATTTTTTCCCCGGGCTTAGTTGTTTTACGTTTCTATTGTGTGTTTTGCTGCCTTTTAATAGTTTTTTTCGACTCTATATTTTTTTTTCTATGTGTTGGTTCCATACTGTTGTGCTATGCTGTTGTCCCCTGCTAAGTTATATGCGTTTTCTGTACACGTGCCCAGGTTGGTTATCGACCGTAGGATATTAGCGGTTACTTTCCTTGGTTAGTTTCTGCGTTACATAGTATGACGGGCAAAAGAAAAGCTTTTCCCAATAACAGTGTTGAAGATATGTCTATACAAGTTTCTGAGTCGTTAGATTTTCATACATCACATGGTGATGGGTTGTCGGTTTCGAGTTCAATTAGCCACCTGGGGGTTGGTCATGTTGGTGGTCATGGCGTCGTTTCCTCACATGTTTTTCACACAAGTGTTGCTACCCCTTCTAGCTTTTGTCCTTCGATTCCTGGCTCTTCGTCGGGGAATACATTAGGCATAGGAACTAGCCAGACAACCGGTGGTTGTCTTCTTCCAAATCGCGGTCATCACTCGCATTTGGATCAGAATCGTCTGTTGCATTGTGGTCTTCCACCTCACCTGGATTCTCCAGTTGGTGTACCTGTACAAGTGCCAACCGTAGATGGATCAGTTTCAGTATTTGAAGGTAACAACACTATGCATCCGTCTTACGTTGTTGTTCGGTCATCTGGGATACATCAAGGTTTGTTCACACTATATGTGCTGCTTGCTACTGATGTATTTTTTCGTGTGTTAACGTTTTTAATAATAGCTTAACTTTTTCCGAAACACAGTTGTTGAATGCCCTTCAATCTACAGCCATCATAGTGCTGGCCATGCACCTATGGTTTTGGATTTCTCAAGTGGCAATGTTACCTATGCTGAAAATGTCAATGTGTGTAAGTGCTTTTACTTATAGATGCAATGTCTGTGTATCGTATGCTGCATTTGGTTGTTGCCCGTTTACCTTTCTAATTTGTGATTTTTTCGTCTATCAGCTTCTTCTACTATTCACGGGAGCGCGCCACAAAGCAGAGTTCCAGCCATGCCTACAAGACGCGTAGGTTATATGTATATTCCTATTGGTGGTCCTCTTAAGATCTCCGCTGTTATATACCGGTGTAGCATGTTTATTCAGTAAATTGTCTTTCTTTCTTCAGCAAGGAGGCACCTACTAGCAACCACGCGGCGCCTGTCAAATGGTACGTTATGCAATATGTCGTTAGTGCATGCTAGAATATGTTTCGATCTTAGGGGTCTCATTACTTTGTAAATCTATAAATAGCCATCAGCACTCATAATTCATGTCCTTACAATTAACAACCAGGGAAGAAATATACTTATATCAATAATAATTCAATAATGTGATTACATCTAGGCGCATACAAAATTATATGTCAACTTCTAACGTAGCAAGTACGGGCATGTTATATCCACAAATTGGAATATCAAAATAATATTGGCAGGCGAGATATACATTTTTTAATGCGAAACTAAGATTAACACGGGATATCAAAACCGAGTATGTAAACACAATATTGTGGATTCAAACGCCCCAAAAACAGTGACACTCTATATTTTAAAAATGATGTATATTGGGAGATGACTTTTTACGGATACAATGTGGCGAAAGGGGTTCTGTACATTTACTTCTTTAAGATTTTCTTTCGGTGTTTATTTTTGTTGTGCGGTTAATGGATTGTCCTTTTACAGACACAACAAGTGCGCCCGCTTCAGTGGACCCACCGGTACAGGGCCCTGCTGCTCCTGCCCAGCGACAAGGTCGAGCTAAATTACCATATTTTTAAGATTGCTCTTCCAATTGAATCCTATTTGTATTTTCGCACTCTGTGTATAATATGGATGTTTCATTTATATTATAGGTGCTCCTTTAGATTACAAATGTTTTGGGAGATGTAACCAGGTATGTCAGCGTTGCGGGGCGGTTTTCTGGCTTGAGGAAAGGAGAACGGGTTTGCCTATTTCTGTCGCCCCACAATACCAACGGTGCTGTGCTGCTGGCCGTGTGGCTTTACGATCCCATGAGCGATATCCGCCATATATTACCCAGTTATTTTCGGACAGGCATTTTATGGAGAATATAAGAGCGTATAATCAAATGTTCGCTATGACTTCTTTTGGTGCGACTATTGATAACTCCATTAATACGGGCAGAGGCCCATATGTTTTCAGAGTGTCAGGGCAGATATATCATTGGATAGGCAGTTTCTGTCCGGTGGGGGATGATATTTCAAGGTTTTTGCAGTTGTATATTTATGATACAGAGCATGAAGTACGCAATAGGCTTTCGCATTTTGAGGTTCATGAAAGGCATGTGCTGCGGGAATCTATAATTAAAGGCCTGATAAATATTTTAGATGATACAAACGCACTGGTGAAGCTATTTAGAACAGCAAGAGAGAAACTCCGACAAACTAACATACCTAATTTCAGTATTAGGTTGTTCGGGGTCGTTGGAGCGAATCAGTACGAGCTACCTACCGCAGACGGCATTGGCGCGATCGTTTATGAGGGTGGACCAGAGACCATCACAGATTACGATGTTGTAATAGAACGGCATTCGGGTGAACCCGAAAGTGTTAATAAATTGCACCCTGCATATATGTCGTTGCAGTTCCCACTTCTTTTCATATACGGTGAGGAAGGTTATCATCTGAAGTTACGACTTAGGAATCCCGCCGGTGACGATCATCAGCAGGAAAAGAAAATGTCTATGAAGCTTTATTACGCATATCAGTTACATGATAGAATCGGTTCCTATAATCTGATAACCCGTGCTGGAAGACTTTTCCAGCAATATGTGGTTAATGCTTATTGTGTCATTGAACAAGATAGGACGGACTACATTAGACGGAAGCAGAATGACATACGGACTGAATATTTATCGGGGATTTACGACGCGGTAACAAGAGGTGACAGAGATGCCCGACAGGTGGGTTCGAGGATCATTTTGCCAGCATCCTTTACCGGAGGCCCTAGATATATGTATAGCCATTACTTAGATGCATTGGCTATCTGCCGGGCACACGGGAATCCATCCTTCTTTGTGACGTTCACTTGCAATGTCAAGTGGCCTGAAATCCAAGAATACATGAATGACTTCCCATTGTTAACAGCCTCTGATAGACCGGATATTGTTTGCAGAGTGTTCGAGCGCAAAATTCATGCACTCATAAAATTCGTTAGAGAGGAACGTACTCTTGGTCAAGTTGTTGCAGGTCAGTAGTTGCAAAATATGGTGATTGTTTTTTTTGTTAACTTCTCTGCCATTACAATGAACGCCACTTACAGGCTGTCATCTGATTATGTTCATTTTCGTATGTTGCAGTACTCTACACGGTTGAGTTTCAAAAACGGGGTCTTCCTCATTGTCATATCCTATAATGGACACGTGCGCAATCGCATGCGATTCACGGACCGGATATAGACACATACATCAGTGCGGAACTGCCCAATCATGTGGATGATCCAGAAGGGTTTAGAGTCATTTCCGAGCTCATGATGCATGGTCCGTGTGGTCGGGCATATCCCAGTGCTCCGTGCACAGTTGGGCGAGACAATTGTAAGAAGCAATTCCCAAAGGAATTCACCGATCATACTCACACGGACAGCAAAGGGTATGTGCATTATCGACGACGGGATATAGGCCCTGGTACATATCGACGGGGAGTCAGATTAGATAATGCGTACGTCATTCCTTATAATCGGTTATTATGTATGGTTTTCTACGCGCATATTAACGTCGAGTACTGCGGTTGGACAATGCTCATAAAGTACCTATTCAAATATATATCTAAGGGAACATACAGAATTATTGCGCGAGTTGTTAGGCCAATTGGTGAAGGTCGCACTTCGACAGCTTCGTCGAACACTAACACAGGTATGGGTGGTAATTCACCGGTACATATTGATGAAATTACAAATTTCATGGATGCTAGATATATTGGCCCGCACGAAGCTTGTTGGAGAATACTCGGGTACGACATACATAGCAGAGAACCTGCGGTTCAGATTTTGACTGTGCATGCGGAGAACATGCAGCATATAGCTTTCAGGGCCTCACAAGACTTAGCAGATGTGGCTAGCGATGCCCTCAGGAAAAAAACAACTTTGACAGAATGGTTGGAATTCAATAGGTTACACACAATCGGCCGTCACCTT
Organism: Artemisia annua; assembly: GCA_014162995.1. Classification (NCBI taxonomy): domain Eukaryota; kingdom Viridiplantae; phylum Streptophyta; class Magnoliopsida; order Asterales; family Asteraceae; genus Artemisia; species Artemisia annua. Next base: position 26,381 of record LBNU01004038.1, on the reverse strand, counting down.
ACGTATTTGCAATTTCCAGCCGAATTTGTCTGGTATAAGCAGACCCGTGAATGGTCGCTCAGGCAGAATAGAAACAAACCATCCATAGGGAGATTGACATACGTACATCCAGCCAGCGGTGATCTTTATTTCGAAAGGATGCTACTGTGTCATCAGAAAGGTTGTCGGTCATTCCCAGATATACGAAAAGTTGACGGCTATATCCATCTAACTCATCGCGCCGCCTGTCAGGCTATGGGTTTATTGGGTGATGATCAGGAGTGGGCTCTCGCGTTGGAAGAAGCTGCCATATCAGCCAGCTCTTCGGAATTGCGGGCTCTTTTTGTACAGATTCTTATTTTCTGTGACGTTGCCCAACCAGCAACTCTGTGGGAGTCACAGTGGCAGCGTATGGGTGACGATATACCAAGGCGTCTTTCAGAGCTGCTCAATATTCCTAATCTCTTTGTAAATGAAGATCTGTTGAAAGGTGGGATACTATATGAACTAGAAGCGGCACTTGCCTTTTATGGCAAATCCCTATCAAGTTTTTCGTTACCTAATCCTCCCGGGAATCTCTTAAGGATCCTAAGAAACAGGTTAGTTATGGAGGAATTGAGTTATGATCGCCCAGCATTGGCAGAGGAACGAGACCAGTTAATTCCTAAGCTTAACCAAGAACAGAGGGCCGTATTTGACAGAATTGTTGCAGCTGTCACAAATGGTAAGCAGGAGCTTCTATTTGTTTATGGTCACGGCGGAACCGGGAAAACGTTCCTTTGGCGGGCTGTTCTGTGTGCTTTAAGATCGGAAGGGCGAGTGGTTTTAGCTGTTGCATCTTCGGGAATAGCATCATTGCTACTGCCATCAGGTCGTACAGCCCACTCAAGGTTTAAGCTATCACTCAATCTAACTGACAATTCGGTGTGCAATGTTAAAAAGAATACTCAGTTAGCTGAGCTGTTTAAAAGAACAGATCTGATTTTGTGGGACGAGGCTCCAATGAATGATCGAAAATGTTTTGAAGCTCTAGACCGCACACTTAGAGACATACTAGATATGCCTAACCACTTATTCGGAAACAAACCCGTTATCTTAGGGGGGGGGGGGGACTTTCGTCAAACGTTACCAGTCAAGAAACATGGATCGAAAAGTCAAATAATAGCAGCTTCAATAGTTGAATCTTACCTATGGCGTCACTTTAACATTATCATCCTTCATGAAAATATGCGTTTATATCAGCATCCTACTCCGTGGGCTTCCCTGAAAGCTAAGATGTGGAATAGCGCTAGCTAACAAGTAAACGAGTGAATCTTGCGTAAGTGAACGGAATGCTGTTGGCATTCTTTTCCCCATCGACCTTTAAAAGAATAAATAATGAAAAAATTTTATATTTATCAGAATTCCATAAAAAAAAAAATTGTGTAGTTAATTTGATTATTTGATAACGAAAGTGTATGCTTTGATTTGTGGCACTTTAGGAGGTGTTAAAGGTTATTTTTTATTTGCCAACGGGTCAATCTTAGATGGAATGACATTCATAAATTCGTTAGTATGTTGACTGATATGATTTGCTAAGCGTAATATAAATAGAGAATTTGGGTTATACTTATTTGTTTTAATTTGTTTAACCAGGAAATTCATTGGACGCTGAGGTAAAAGCTTGAAAGGTTAAAATCGCAAACTTGCATAATGGTAGAGGTGAGGCGTGTTTTATATTAACATAGTATGCAACTTAAATTTACTACGGTTGAGTCATTTTAGGTGACCTCAAAAACCCACTCTTTCACATAACCCCATCATCAAAAACACACCTTCTTATTCATTTTTCACATGATTCGTTATATTCATAGTTTCATACACATATACATATACATATATATAACGTGTATGTATATCTATTTACAGGTTTTTCATTCATTCGGTTGCTTAATTTATGTCACTTCCGTTGACAACATATGTATTCAGGTTGTATTCATTTTTATATAATTTTATTCATTTTTATATATTCATTCTTTTTTTAATTATTTGTTATGTTTCTGTTATATTAGGCATGTGATTCAATTCATAAGTAGCATTTTATAGTTATTCGATACCGTAAGCAATTCTAATTATTGAATTTTAATATCTTATATAGAGTAAACAAAGCATTTTTGATTCGTTTAAGGTTGTTGTGTTAGTTATATGTGAATTAGGCATTTGATTTAGTTAATAAGTACCGTTTTATACTTCTTTGTATATTCGGTGTCGTTATTAATTTGAATATTTGATATAGTTGTTGGAGCGTTTTCGATTCGTTTAAGGTTGTTGCGTTAGTTATATGTGAAATTAGGCCTTTGATTTAGTTAATAAGTAGTGTTTTATAGTTCTTCCTATATCGATATCGTTATTAATTTGAATATTTGATATAGTTGTTGGAGTGTTTTTGATTCGTTTAAGGTTGCGTTAGTTATATGTGAAATAAGGCCTTTGATTTAGTTTATAAGTAGCATTTTATACTTCTTCTATATTCGATATCGTTATTAAAGTGAATATTTGATATAGTTGTTGGAGAGCAAACAGAGCCGACTTTTGTTCGTTTTCGATTCTTACAAGGCGGACGAATCAGTGTAGACAGTCTCTCATTTGCTTACGTGACTCAAAGCCATAAATATATTTTCATAACAAGTATATATATTGTTCTAATGATCCAACTTACTTCTGAGATGCGCACTCTAATTTCGGCTCCTGTATTCATAAACTTTTTTGCAGGGAAATGGCACTAACCGTTGATCCTGCTACATCTGAAAAGAATGCAGAGGCTCCAGTCATCCCGTCTCGCCAACTTGCCTACTTAACTGAATTAAGCCCTGCAGACAATAGCAAGTTTATTGAAGTTAGAGTTTATCGTAAGTGGACAGCAGTTAAGATACCGGGCTTCACGCCCATAAGTTTCTCATGTATACTACTCGACAAGAAGGTAATAAAGTATTGAACCCCAATAGGAAAATTGTGACATTATAACACTAGAAAAAATAGATGCTAATAAATAATGTGTTATATAATTTGTTATAGGGCTCGGCGATACAGGCCAACGCAGATTTGAAAGAGAAAGCAAGGTTCGAGCACGAGTTACAGATAAATAGTGTGTACAAAATCCAAGGCTTCGGTTTCGAAAAAGCAGATGGGTGGGGCAAAACACTAGACAATGACTTCACACTTTCTTTTGGAAAGTATACACAGATTCAACAACTATCAGACACCGATTTTCCATATCATTATTTCAATTTCGCAGCTTTCAATGAATTAAATGCCAGGCTAGAGAAGAAAAATCCAATTCTGACAGGTGGTATGTCTAACCCAATCAGTCATTTTAACGTAATTGTAAATGCATACATACTTAGCAATATTTCCAATCAGATTATATCGGGTACGTGCACAACGTGGATAAAGTGAACGAGTACGGTGGCGCAACTACCACAAGGGTCAAAGTCAGAAACATCGGTATCCGTAACCTAAAGTAACTTCACCTATGCATATAGTCCTTTATAAATAGAACATAGCTGCAATCCTTACACACACACTAACCTTGCAGTAATGATGTTGTCCCTTTCACATTGTGGAATGATGATGCTGAGAATTTCAAAGAAGCCGAATACGCACAAATGAAGCAGCCTGTCATATTAGCTGTCAGTTCATGCTATCTCAAGAGATATGCTGGTAATTTACAAATACTAATCTTACTAACCTTATTTTGCGCCGCCCCTCCATTCCAATTCACCACGCAGTCTTGAACATGCAGGCCAGATACAATTGTCGGCTACGTCAGCTACTCGCTATTATTTCAACCCCGATGTTGAAGAAACCGGAAAATTGCTTGCTGCGTAAGTAGATGGTAACCGATCAAATATTACTGCAACCATTTTACTACAACTGATACTAGCAAACTCATATAAATATAGGTACAATCAGGCCAACGCAAGTCGTGGGCATATACAAGTTCAGACACAGAGGCTCACAAGTTGGGAACAAGAGAGGAACAGGAACCGTGTTCCACTGGGAACACTTTTGCAAATCGATCCAAAAACGCAGCAGGTAAACACAGATACAATTACACCTACATATTTATGCTAGATAAGTATACTAACTACACAACCTCTGTCAGCGTGTATTATTTACACAAGAAGCAACGATACTCCAGATTGGCACAAATCATCACTGGTATTACCAGAAATGTGATGAGTGTGGCGGAAAGCTTACATACGGGTACCTACACGGCCAATGTCATCAGTATGGGACTAAAACAAACCATCAAAACAGGTACATTGATGTAACATAAAATAAGACCTCATCATCTCCGTTTCTTAATTTCATCCTAATATGCAACACATACTTATACATAATCGTTATGACAGCTACTGCTTTAGGATCGTCATAACGGATGGCACAGGGAACGCAGTCGTTAGTTGCTTCACACCGCAGACAGATGGTCTGATCAAAGACGTTAACACATTGCTACAAGAGGTGGAAAATAAAGATCCGGCTACTATCCCACCTGCTATACTAGCATTACAAAACACAAGACACATTTTCCAATTCCAGTTTGCCGCGCCGACTGCGAAAGGCCCAACCACATTCGTCTTAAAAAAGATAATGGATGAACCGCAGGCGACGCTGCCGACATCATCAGCAAGCCCTTCATCTCCACCGGTCGTGCCGATGACAGTTAACGCAGGCGAAGAGTACACTCCCCCACCAGCCACTCCAACGGTTACCCAAGACACCCCAGCAGATGTGCCCACCATAACAATCCCACCACATGACCCCAGCGCAAAAAAGAACTATTCCCAGCATCCGCCAGTCAAGAATGTGGTCCAACCCCAAAGAAACACAAGAAAGAATAGAGTTTCTACTATATTGTACGTATACCATAAACACTAACGTGTGGTTCAGTGACTTGCATGATAACTTAGAAGCTAGCATGTATAGTTAGCGCAGACATAACAGTAACCCACCAACTGCTGTGTAGGCTTGTAGCCAAATTTTCAGGGTATGCTCTTAACCAAATTAATAGTGTGTACATTATATTAGCTAACTAGAATTATGACGACAACCAAGAGCAATACAACTAAAGTTGGCAGTAACAAACTGCTTTCGCCCAACCTCTTTTTCTTTTCTTATATAAAAATGTATTATAGGTTCCACACCATATAGTGTTAGAAATGAATTGGATATAAAAGCTCCTGAGAATAGAAATATCGTTTCTATTAACAAATAACTAACAGCTTCATTTTTTTTATATTTGGGAATGACAAACAAAAGTAGCACAACCACATTGCGTAGCCCGTTGTAGTTTGTTTTTTTATATAAGTTCTACTGAAAATGAAAGGTACCATTCGAGACAATACGCCACTCAATACAGCCCATCAGAAGAGCTTCTACTTTTAAATAGCTAACACTCTGTGCATTCGAAAACTGCTTGGTCTAACAACAATCATACAAACACAATCTGACTAAGTAAAAACAACAGGACATGAACAAACTAAAACCCATCTTATATGCATATTCACAGATATGCCATTATTGTCAGAAATCGCAGTCATTTATCAGCCAAATATCGCTTTCATCCCGAAAGTGCATTGTAACATCATGCAAGAAAACAGAGTGGTGACGTAACAAATAGTAACTGACAGCAATAAAAACCCGAACAACAACAGACAAACAGCAACGGCTCACTTACACATACACGAAAGCAGGTGAATAGCAATAACAATAGTGTTACAATCTACGTTCCACATCTTACAGATACGCGAGCCACTTAAAGTTACACATACAGATCAGCATAATATAAAACTAGACACAATTTAAAAAACACAAAACCCCGGTATGTGAAGCACGAATAGTCTTACCAATTAAAACATGAACCCTCCAATGCAACACAAACATACCACCATCTTATTACCGACAACGTTTTCTTAAAACATTTGACAACGAGGGATTTCCACTAAAAAATACCTTCTAACATCAAATTATTGGATTACGAAAGGCGCTGCCCAAAAAAGGAATCAAATAGTCCATTGTTTTCTTTTGGTATCGCTACGCGACTTAATTCCAATCACTCCCTCAGGAATAGAAGGCATAATAGGATACACATCAAAGAGGATAATAATTTCCATCAATATTGGTGACGACTGGAAAGGTATTTGCTCTATACGGCATGCAAACAGATGGAGGATTATAAACTGATGGATTGACATCATATGAATTACCAAAACGAATAAGAGGTCAGCATTTACCATACGGGGAAAGAGAACTGTTGAACTTAAAGGAAAACTATACGATAGAGAGTAGTAAGCCGTTCAAAAAAAAAACAATGGACAACACCAAATTTATACGACGAATTCAAAACTGCAAGCAAAATATTTCAGTAGATTAGAAAAGTATTTGGTCACGACTAGAAAGGTGTTTGTGCTCACGAACCAGACCAGTTAGATACTTAAAAGCTATGGCTTTCAAATTACTTGGTTATTCGGTTGTTCCTGACAAATGTAAGGAATGTGCATGGGTGGACGGTCACAAGACGCTGAGGGGAGCACAAAAAAATCGTAGCTACAAAAATTAGAACTACCGATGAACCCCTCTGTCTGGATAATGAAAAATAGATGAAAAGAGCTCATTGGTCGATGGGCATCATAAGGGATACCAAAACAGACAAGCAAACAATTATTACATTTACAGAGCGACTACACAATAGACAGTACAAATTTATACCATAAATGCGAAACTACAACCACAATATTTCAAAGACTGTATAAATCTAAACTTACACAAATGATGTTGGACATGCTATTTCAAGAAAGCAAAACACAGTTTCATATACTGCGGTGTGCCTGAGATGTGTTCATTCTATATTTCGCTTACTGTAAATGCACTGTCCTTAGTACAACCACAAAGCCAAGTGAGAGAAATGCAAACCCCCCAAAAAAGGAACTTCTGACATTATAAAAGAGGAANCAATAGCTATGAGAGCGCGCAGCAGCGCCAAACTACGAGTCACTAAAACAGAATCTCGCATACCCTCGACCTCCCTAAGGAAACTCTGCAACTGCAATAACAATACCCTCTCACGAGTCAAGTGTCGCCTATCACAGCGTTGCCCATTCAGAAGAATAAACCTATACCGCTCAAAGAAGAGGTAAAACTGTCTACCCCTGTCTTGCGTGTTAGCCACGCGAGCAAGCCTGTGAGTGATAGGCATATTACTATTGGAACCATGATTCACATTGCCCTCATGAGGAACCAAAGCAACAGCATTCCCATTATCGCGAGGAACATCACTCCCACTACTAACATGATTATTAGAGCCAGCATCACTCCTATTCCCATTGGCAACATAATTACCACTACCTACATAATTGGCCCTGCCAGCATCACTCCTATTCCCATTGGCAACATAACTACCATTACCTAAATGATTGACTGTACTAGCAGCATTCCCATTACTATTGACAATATCACTAGCATTATGAACATGACTGGCGCCCCTCAAATGGTTTTCCATTATTATAAGAGTACTTAGAGGAAATGATATAAATAACACCCACTAAGCATGATCTTTTATAGTCAGAGCAGGAAACTAAGAAACAAAAACAATTAATTAGGAGATAAGCCATTCCTTATCTAAATCGAATTAGTCATACCAAGTAGATGAGCTGGTGACACGAGGCCATCATTTAGGGGCATTAGCAGATCTATGAGCACACCTGAGCCATAGGCTGACCTCGATATGCAAACCCTCACACAGCCGCAAATCCCATTCAGAACACGATAGACCATAGCCGAAAGAAGATAATTAAGAGAGCAATAGTTAAGTGAGCAACAACGATACTCCAAAACGTAAACGAGATTATTAGAGAGAAACATGACAACAGCAAATGGAATACAGACAGCTGGTGCACCTTCGTATATAAATGGAGTGATTAAACAAACAACTACGCGCGCGTGCAATTGGAATCCAATAAAATATATACATTCGGGTCGGGCCATCACAAAGTAATCACTGGATCCTCATATTCGCTACTTATAAGTAAATAACAAAATGAGACGTAAAAAAAAATAGTATAAGATAAAAAACACTAATATTAAACCCACCAAAAATTAGGAAACGATTTACTTTGGTCAAAAAAAGAACAAATAAATACAACTACTTATAAAACGAAAAACGGAAAAACAAAATATATATATATATATATATATATATATATATATATATATATATATATATATATATATATATATATATATATATATATATATATATATATATATATATATATATATATATATATATATTGGCCATATATAAAAAAAAAAAAAAAAAAAAAANAAAAAAAAAAAAAAAAAATAGGACCATTAACTTAAAAACACCATGAACATAAGTCTTTTTTCATTATTAATAAAATCTTATAAGAAACCCGGATAAACAAACCGATAAAAACATTTTGAGCTACAGCTGCAACACAAATTGAAAACGAAAAACAAACTCGATAAACCAATCGTAAACGCAAAGCATAATAAATCAGCCAGTCACATACAAGAAAATACGTTCACATAAGAATATATAAATAGTACAATCCCACAACATAAACTTAAAACCAATACATAAATATTAGCATACTAAAAATAAACGAACAACAGACAGTACAATGTTCCGTAATGATGCAACGACACACAAATAAACAACCGACATAAAGAAAATACAGTGACACAGCACGAACACACATACACTCACGAATAGAGAAATTTCAAGCAACCTATCTAACCGTTCAAACCACACTACAGACATCCCAGACTGCTGAATCTAGCAGCAAACTGTCTACGACAAGCAACATGTGCTGAAGAAGCCTGTAAAAAAAGCTGTAGATTCTCCAATTTTTGAGCCTCAAAGTCACGAATGCTCCTAAAATACGTAATAGCATCGGCAACCACAACATCATTGCCACTTCTCCAATCTACCAGAAAACGAACAACAGATATGTGATTGATGCAAAATTCCAACTCCCAAATAATAGCATCCAGATAGGCCAGCCGATCTGTCACACACACACACCAACCTCGCAAAAAGGATAACCAGCCTTCTTCTTCCTGAACCTCCCTATGAAAACCCAGATGCATCACATCGAAAATACTAACCGAACGGGCCAAGTGAGCTAGCTCCAGAAACCTAACTAAAGTCTCCATTAAAACATTAGACACTAAAATAATAAGATAGAAATAAAACACACACAGAATACATAGCAAAGGGTATTAAATAAACAAATCCACAATACCTATGCAATAAAAAAAATACATAATCTTTCCCAAAAATAAAAAAACTTCAAATCCTCCTCTAAAACACCAAACAGACACTGTTCGACTAGACCAATCAGACACGTTATTCTAGAATTCGAAATGTGGAAATCACTCTTAGGCTGCAAACCCCCCAAAAAAAATACNCATGGGTAATTTTCTTTGTTGTTTCTTGTAGGATTCGTAGAAGGATGAACTAAACAGCTGCATAACATCAATACACAAAGATCTTTTTTATTCCATCATAATAATCACTTCTTTTCTTTTCTCTTTTTCTTTTTGATTTTCTTTTTCAACATTTCCCATAACTTTTCTATGAAGGGCTCCACAATGATCAAGCATAAGTTACATTTACAGTGTTTTAAAAGCCGCGCCTTGGCTCCACAAAGGCCTCGCAAAGGTGCGAGGCGTCACCTCCACGCCACGTAATAGATCAAGGCGTCATCTTAAGGCTTGACATGAGATGAGGTGCGATAAGGCGCGATAAGGTGTACTGGTATTTGAGACGTTTAGGGGATTTACTAGTAATTGGAATTTGAGCATCGTATTTGAGGTTTACTGGTATTTGGCGTTTAGGGGTTTACTAGTATTTGAAGAAGATTACAAATGTAAAGAGAGTTTCTTGACTTTATTACTTATGTATAACACTTTTTGTAAACTCGATATATATGAAATATGATATACTAATGAAATACAATATAAATCTATAAATACTTTTGCCGCCTTAATTCACGCCTTAAAAATGTCATGCCGCCACACCTCAAGCTAAGGCTTGAGGCTTGACCATGCCGCCACGTCACGCCTCACGCTATTTATAACCATAGTTACATATATATATGACACGTCACAAGTATCATGTTTCTTTAGATATACTGCCTTTTTTAACTATCAAAATCAATAATATATTGCACGAAAAGTTGCTCAAAAAAAAAAATATTACGAAAAGATTGTTTGAGTTACACATTACCCGATTATATAAAAAAAATAAATTACACGTTTATATCGTGTTGTATAAATATAAGTTAAATACACTAAAATATTCACTACCAAAGCGTGTATGACTTATAAAATTAACTAAAAAACAATTAAACGGTATTTTATGAAAATATTTAAATGATTTTCATGGCTAAAAACAAGGTTGCAAAAATCGTGAATCGGTAGTGAGGCGGTCGACCACCTGGTAGCTTGTAATCGGTCTAGGCGGGATTAATCGGTGATTAATCGGATTGGCATTTCTAGCGAATTTTGGGTATTTCCGGCAAGTTTTGTGTATTTTCGGCGAGTTTTAGGTATTTTCGTCAAGATTTTTTCTAAAATACAACTTGTAATGGAATTAAACAGTTACTATAAGTGATCAAAATAAGTTTACGGTGAGTTTTGGGTCCTTCCGATAAGATTTGCAGGTTCCAGGCAACTTTAACCACCATTGACCGCCGTTGACCACGGTTGACCTATTTGTTTGACCCAGTTACATAAATCGGCAAGGTTGGTGGCCCTGTAGTGCCTAGGCGGCGATTAATCGGCCTTGTAGACCTTTTTTTGCAACACTGGTTAAAAAAGTGTGTAAATTTTTTTGAAGCGTTTGTTTTTTGGTAAAGATCATCTCAAGTTGTTATAAATAACTTGATTTGTCGTGTTAAAGAAATATTAGCCGATAGATTAAATCAATGGACAAAATTAAACAATATTAATGAATTTCTTCCAGTTTTTTACTCTCATGAAATATTTTATTTTTATTTACATTAAGGCAATTTATTTTTCCTTCTGATTTCCCATGTTTTCACTTAATTTCTCTGATTATATTTTCTAAACCTTTTCTTTCCCACTGGACCAACGACTCACAACTTTTGACATAACCATTTAACCAAGTATTGATGACATGAATGATATTAAGTAACTCATATTGTCTAAGTTAAGGAAATATATAATCTCACAACATACATACATACATACATACTTGTTTTCTTTGTTGTTGGTAATTATAAACGTTGTCATTGATGACGTTAATTTTGTATCTTTTCTTTGTCGATAACGTAATAAACCATGTTTCTAAAACATATATTAAAATGCATGGTAGTTTTGGATGTGAGCCTCGTATGGGATGGAATTTGATACAGTCAAAAATGTAGTGGAGTTTACTATTGAATATGAAGATGGGTTGATGCAAACTGAAGTGGGTTAGAAATGAGAATGGAGAAATTTAATAAGATGGTAGTAGAAAACTCCAGATATAGATAATTACATTTAGGGAGGGGAAGAACCGAAGAAGTTAGTTGATATGTTTTGTTTTGGCCTTTAATTTAATCAAATGGCTAGTAATCTTTTAACATGACCAAGTTATAGACAACTTGAAGGATCCTTACTCTTTTCTTTAATAAAAAGTGTACATGATAATACAGTTGTTGAAATGTTTTGGACTTCTGGCTTCATTTACGCCACCAATTAATGTGATACATGCTTACATTTATTTGGTTTCTCATTTTGTGATACAATGAAGTGTGGTTTAATGGGCCTTCCTACATGGTTCATAATGTAAAATGACTTTTTGACCGAATTAAATTATAGCTCTAGATCTTTAAAAGAAGATTTTATTATGATTTTGAAATAGTATATAACGAGATGGGCGTCGGCCTGCCGCGTTGCAACGGGGCGTCGTTTAACGTTGTTGATTATTACACGGTATTTTTTTAAAGTAGAGAGTAGGACGGTTTTTGTTCTTTGTATTTTGCAAAACAGTTTGCACATATAAAAGTTACACATATTTCAATCATAGCAGTGGTCAATGGCAAAAATGAATGCCAAAAATCTCTATATGTATATTTCAACCATATCAGCTAAGGCTAAAAAATGAGACAATCAAAATTTATTTGATTAAATGCTTAATCCGTCATGTATTTAAAAGTAAATGAAGCTAAACTACCATTACTTGTTTTAAGCCACGTACGGTGTACCCGACTGTTTCACTCTCCAACGCGTCATTCGTCCCGCTCCGTACATCAGGTTGCTTGAAACTGCTCTTCCTTTATACCATGGAAACTGCAAATTCCAAATTTGAACTCATAAACAACTATGTTTACAATTTTCGTTCGGTTAACATTTGCAGTGAACGCTACAAACAGCTACTGAGGTCAACTACTGAAATACCTAAAATGGCCCTATAATGAAGACGTAAGGTCACCTGGAACGCCTTTTGTCGTATGGTTTCGCGCTGTTGTCATCAAACCTTGGCCTGTTAACTGTACATAAAGAAATGGAGGTCAGATTGGTATCCCGTGCGGTTGAAAAAGCGGTGGAAAATATGTGTTATTGTATTGCAACGGAAACTCGAGTCCAAATGTTCATGAAAAAACAATATAACTGAATATATGTAGGTATAAGATTATGAAAAACAAAAAGCATGCCCAAGGTAATATGACACTTAAAAATACTTATTCAAAATAAAGTAGCCGTAATCAACACACATTGTAAGACAAATGGCTTGTAGGTGTTACAGTCAAAATACATGCAACACATAACGTATTTACACATCAATTTTAAGAAGCAATATGACCAAAGATAATATTGCTTATCCGCTAACTTTTCCAAAAGTAAAACAATGTACAAAATTATTGTTCGTCTTAATAGTACGCAACCTTAATGTACGCATTAAGATGTCCCTTTATTAATAAAATGCCACTAACCGCTAAAGTTTGAAAACAGACATATCTTTGAACTTCTGTTCTAATTATTATTTTTATTAAAAAGCCAGTATGTCTCCAATCCTAATGTCAATTCTAATTGATTAAACTGAAGATGAAGCTCTTTGACTTTTTAAAATCAAACTATTACCTCGTAGGTTGTAAATTACTATTAATCTTCACCATTAACTCAACACCAAAATTGTATCTGCTTGTAACACATGTAACCTGGTCACCATGGTTACACAATATCATTTCATAACTAACAAATTCACTTTAATCTTCAAGGTTAAAAATCATCCTATTTAACCCAACTATATCAATAAAAGACTTGTAAATTAAGTGCAGTGAAATTTGTATTCATTTAAATGGAACAATAGTGCAAACAAATAGCGTTAGAAGTTCACCCTCGTTGACATGAGAGGTAGACGCTTCAGCAGGGACATGAATAGTATTAGGTGAACTACTGGTACAATTAGATGACGATTTCCGTTTTTGCATGTGCCCTGTATTTGAATTATTAGGTCCTCTATTTCTTTTTCTACATTGTCGCAAAGGTGGTTCTGTTCTAAGAGATGTTGTTTGTTCTTGAGGACTCTGAACATTAGAGGATGGAACATAGACAGGCGATGTAGCTGCATGTATTCATAAAAGACTTTTAAAATAAGCACAGTGAAATTTGTATTCATTTAAATAGAACAATATTGTAAACAAATAGCGATAGAAGTTTACCTTTGCTGAAATGAGATCCACACGCTTCACCAGGAACATGAATAGTATTAGGCGAAGCACTGGTACAATCAGATGACGATTTCCGGCGCCTTGTATTCGAATCATCAGCTCCTCTATTTCTTTTTCTACGTTGTCGCAAAGGTTGGCCTATTGTATGAGATGTTGTTTGTTCTTTAGGATTCTGAACATCAGAGGTTGGAACAGGTTGCCCCATGACTGTAGCAAGGCGGGCTTGGACACGCCTTTGTGGAGGCTCACTTGCCACCTTGCCTTTTTTTTTTTTTTCTATTTTGTGCTAAACATTGGTCAGCTGCATTAGAGGTTGATCTTTGGGCAGCACCGCTAACATCATGAACTAAATCAACGGCCAGATTAAGTATACCATTGTCTGTGGGCACACGCCTTGCGTGACAGTCATCTGGTTTTCTGGTTGTATTTTGCCTTTGATCCAAACACTGGTTAACTGTTATCAGGACAAAGTATTGTCAAATAGTGATGGAAGTATAAATGCAACTACATCATACGTGAAGGCAAAAACGCATAAGGTATACCATTGTATAAGCAAAACGCATAAGACTACTAAGCATATAAGACTACTAAGCATCTGATTTTGTATAAGCAAAACGCATAAGATATGCTTAGCATCGACTTTTAACAAAATATAAGACTACTGAGCATCGGGGTTGGTATAAGCAAAACGCATAAGGTTACCTTGATATAGATTACAAACATAGCCGCAATCATTTGCAGCATTCCAAGCACTGTGAGAGCTGACACCAGTGCCACTCCCTACATTCATTATAAATAATGTAAGAACATAAAGCGTAGAAAGAAAGTAAACATAATTGGCAAATCACCCACCTAACTCCTTGAGTAAATTGCTCTGCTTTCTGCGCTTTGGGCTAAAAAAAGTTGGCTGCTGGTGCATGTGGTTGAGACTGACGACCATCATAGCGAAGATCCATATGGCATTTTGTAATATGGCTTACTAACCTGTGCGGATCTAGGACCAGGAACTCTAAAGCTTACTAATGCTTTTACGTGTGGCATTACTTTATCAAAAGTCAATCATCTCAACACCTGAAAAAAATAGAAAGAAAGAAACTCAGAAGTGTATCGTAACAAAACATCTAGTTTTATGAGAAATGGCTTAAATATATTACCATGGCAGTTGTTTGACCTATCTAGCATTCGAAGAAACCCAAATTTAGAATAGGTATGCACAATAAGAAGGTAACCCAAACAACCCTTTAATTAAAAATCATATATGCAGAAACAATTGAGTAGGCTTCTAAAACTATCTAGCATTCGAAGAAACCAAAATTTAGAATAGGTATGCAGATTAGTTCATAATTTCCTTTGCGTGACAAAACATAAACCCAATTCGCTATCAAACTAAATATACCACAACCATGAAATTAGTCTACCTTTTGAAGTCTCCTAGTAGAGTGTGATCATCCGACTGATCCGCATTCTTCATTCCTCCTATAGTTCCCTTCCTACACATAAACCAACAAAGCAATAAATCTTTAATAAGACTTAACTTCAACCAATAGGCTTTTCGCCTAACCAAATGTGCACAAATATTGATGTTAGAAAACACATGTAAATTTTATAATTCATACCAAGTACTAACCTCTTTACTTCTATTATTAGTATTACCACCGGAGTTCTGCTGACCAATCATAAATATAGTAACTGCAATCCATGGGGAAACAAAAGAAAAAAAACAAACAAACAAACAAAAATTCTTTCCGAAAATGAAGTCCCAATAAGTTGCAGTCACTTACCTCTCTTCCAAAAAGAAGCTTATATGCTTTTTAACCCGCAAGCTGGCAAAAAGTATCAACTAAGCATCATTACCTAGAATAAAAAGATGATATATTGAGTAAACCTAAAACCAACACATATCCATTATACAAGGGATCAAATAAAAACACAAAAAAATAATCAAAAGATAAAAAAAGGAAATTACCAGCATCAATTCAGAGTCGATAACCCATCAAATTCAGTCACCTACAATACAATCCATATGAACATCTTCAAATCATCTGTTGAATCTTGAAGAAACAAAAATAACCCCCAGAAAATCAAAGCCTAACATTCATGTTTTGATAATCTAATTTTCACTCTATGTGTGTGTCAGTATGAACATGGTGGATTAGAGACACGGCTTGATGTATCCGGAGAATTCCAGAGATATGAGGCGTATGTATAATTTTTTGTTAATGGACCGAATCTGAGATTGGATCAAGCATGTATCAGGCCGAAAAAAAAGGGAACATGTATGAAGCACAAGAAAAGGCTGAGAAGCCCACTACATGCAACGACGTCGTAGTCGTTTCAATTTAATATATATAGTAATGTTCAAAATCGTTCAAAAAAATATAAAGTTCAAAAGACTTATCCATTAAACATGTGGAAACAAACATGCGAGACGAAAGTACTCGGAATATTAAAATGTTAAACACAAATAGTAACTAATGACTTTGGAAATAAAAGAAATNTACTTCAAAAGAACAAAACAACATAAAAATAATTGTAGGGATAAGATCAGAAAAGGTCATTAATCAAATAAAAAATGTAGTATATATTCCTTTTCTTTTCTGTGTCATGTATTTCGAAAGAACAAAATATCATAAGCACTCATTAAGACAAGTCAACTTAAGTTTCTCTCTTTTTTATTCACTTAGATGGTGTTTGAATTCGACTTAATATAAAAAAAACTAAAATCATTAAGTCATATGAAAACTGTTTGTTCGTGACTTAATAGAGAAAGATAACTCTATCACAAGCTTCAATGTCATAGATAATGACTTTGGTCTCTTCTTTTGGGCGTAAACAATACCAATGAAATGTTGATGATTTAAAACAAAAACGACTTCGCCTCTACCTATTCAGCGAGATATGATTAAAATACTGAATTGAGCGAGATGTAAACGTTGTGATCACTAATCATCATGAGCTTAAAATACATACCGGATCAATTAAATAAAAAGATAAAAGCATTAACAATAATATTTAAGCTTCTTGAACTTTTCTATGTCAAACTGTAAGCAAAATACATAGTACATTTTTTCTCATCCAAAAACAATGATGATATGGTGAAAAAAAACCCTATAAGGGCCCCCTTTAATATAATAATACATATACAATGAGGTTCCACATACATGCAAGTATTAATAAACTTTTACATATATGAGACATGCTTACATTTATTTGTTTTCTCATTTTGTGATACAATGAATTGTGGTTTAATGAGCCTGATGATTCGTACATGGTTCACAATGTAAAATGATTTTTTGACCGAAATTAAATTATAGCTTTTAGATCTTTTAGGGACGATTTTATTATGATTTTGATATAATTTATAAACTTCAAAATCGTTCAAAAAATACAAAGTTCAAAGGACTTATCCATTAAACATCCGGAAACAAACATGTGAGATGAAAGTGTTCGTAATATTAAAATGTTAAACACATATAGTAACTAATGACTTTGAAAATACAAGAAAGGCAAGAAAAACCATAATGACTTTGAAAATACAAGAAAGGCAAGAAAACGCACTTTTTTTTTGTCATTTACTTCAAAAGAACAAAACAACATAAAAATGATTATAGGGATAAGATCAAATAAGGTCATTAATCAAATAAAACATATATTTATGTGTCATGTATTTCGAAAGAAAAAACATCAAAGTCAACTTAATTAAGTCTCTCTCTTGTTTATTCACTTATTACTTTCTTAAAAGATAGAGAAAATTATTATTGTGTTTGGTTACTTCAAATTCATTTTCATTCCCTTATTATAAATATCATCTTTTAAATACAAGTTATTTTTCATTGTCCATAAATTAGCAACGTACTTTTCCAACTTTACAGAGTTAGGTAACGAACTTTTTTTATTACCAATTTAGTCATTGAAACCGGCTAATTTTTTACGATATAGTAAATATGACCGGATGATTTTCCAAATAAATAAATATTTATTCTAAAATTTCCACCTGGACAACTTATTTTCTTAAATGTTTCCACCTACCTAGAGTCAAAAAATACTCCAACCTTCATATTAAAGAAAAAAAACCAAATCCAAAACCAAAAGAAACTTTAAACCCAGATCTATTTTGTTTATGTATCAAACCATATAATAAAGTTACAAAACCCAAATCCATTAAGTTATGAGTTATATATGTCCAACGTATGAAGTTTCACAAGCCTTTTTCATTTATATGCATCTTTTATATCATGAAATAAGTGTAACTGTATATATCATGAAATAAGTTTGTCAAATGGGTTTCTTTTCTCAGATTGTACAAACACAAACGATGCCGGAAAAGTGACTGACGGCCTCCACCTTCACGAAACCACCACAGCCTATCTTCTCCATTTTTTTCTAGATCTAGATCTAATTGTATTATGTGAGTAGCTTTATCTGTGAAGTGTCTTTAAAACAATTTGAGTCATCAGTCCACCTTACCTCTTGTAGATTTAGAATCTTTGTGAGTAGATCTAGGTTTCTTTGTTGTTTTAAATCTAAGCTTTTGGATGGTTGTGTTGGCGGATTGGAGGTGTGGGTGTGGCCGGCTAAGGTGATTGAGGTGGCGGTGTGACTGTGGTCAGGTGAGGTGATGGCGGGACGGCTAGTGGTGGTTGGCGTTGGAGGTAGCAGCGGCTGGTGGTCGGTGGTGGGGGTGGCTTGATGAACATGTTGAGAAGAAAAAAGTCTCATGGTGATAAAGAAGTTGATTTTATGGTGATAAAAAAACTGTTTTCCATGTAGATATAATACATGTCATCAGTCAAAATAAGTCAACTGTAAGGTGGTGTATCCAACTAAGTAAAAAAAATTAAAAGAAAATGACGTGTCGGTCATTTACAGATTCAACCGGTAGCCTGTAAGCATATTTAGTATATCGTAAAAACTTAGCGGGTTTTAATGACTAAATTGGTAATAAAAAAAGTTCGTTACCTAACTCTGTAAAGTTGAGAAAGTAAGTTGCTAATTTATAGACTTTACCCTTTTCATTTCAAACCATAAACATTTATAAGTATCATCCATGCACAAAAGAGTTTTGGAGACCCACTTTACTGTATTACCATATCAAATCTATAGGCTATCTATAATCTTTCATTGTTTTCTTACTCTGTAGTTGATCTTTTGAACTAAGATTAAGTCAATCTCATAAAAAGACAAGCATTACTTTTTACTTTTTATTTTGATAATCATGGTTTCCGTTATTTTGTCGACTAATTCATGAGATTTAAATTCAGCGCCACACATAATTAAACCGGGTATAGCCCTCTCACGTTTTATTAAAAGGTATGGTTATTTCAAAATCAACAAAAACAAATTACAAATGTACCATTAGGCTACCCACAGTAAGGCAACCCAATCCCCCTCATTTTCCCTGTCACGTCAGCTTTCTCTCTCCAGCGACCTGCAGGCGATTGGGTGCCCCATTAAGGGCGACCAAGTTCAATTTTTTTT
Organism: Artemisia annua; assembly: GCA_014162995.1. NCBI lineage: Eukaryota > Viridiplantae > Streptophyta > Magnoliopsida > Asterales > Asteraceae > Artemisia > Artemisia annua. The sequence goes on along the minus strand of LBNU01004038.1, from coordinate 7,179 downwards.
TAAACATTTTTAACACAAACTCAAATTTCATTAATAATTAAAACGTTACATAATACTTCACATAAAATAAAAATATTACAACACTTATTAAAAACTAATAATCTAGGTTGTGGCGTTCCTTGATCAAATTTTTGATTTCCTGCATTTGTTGTCGTTGTAATGCGGGCAACGCTGGGTCGATTGGTGTGAGATAGAATATGAGGTCTTTTTGGTATTTCTTTTCTCGCTCAAATTCAAGTTTTTGTTCTTCTATTGTCAATCTTCTGTCATCTTGCTTCGCTTTTTTTTTGGCTCCAGCTCCAACTCCTTTTGCCTTTGCTACAGCTCTTTTCTCTTCAACTCGTAGTATCCGTCTGCCAGCTCCTTCTTCTTTCCCAATGCCATGGACTTAATGGTGTTCCATTTGTCGGCTACCCCAACCAAATACGAAGACTTGGAACTCTCCGATGATTTCTTCTTATTTTTCTTAGCGGTATCACGACCAATTGGTCGCGCATTTCGAGGCTCTTCATTATCAGGCACATCCGAGCCGGTTTCAGAAGTCCTTGGTTTTTTTCGACCCACATCTTGGTTAAAAAAAACCGGCATCTCATTATCCTTCCAAGTCTCATGGTCCCTCAAAATTTCCCAACAATGATCCAATACAAACGCATGCTTCATCATTATTTCATATTCATCACACGCTCGTTTATAAACAGTGAGATCATTCTCACCACTTCCAAAATTCCTATAATAATTGTCGTAAATGGCACAAAATGCACCAACTCTAGGACGAATCCTATTTTTCCACTTGTTGATAATTGAGTTGTACGATCTGTTTGAACCAACCTCATTTTCAAAGTATTTAATCACTTTCTTCCAAAATCCATTAGAATTTTGGTTGGTTCCAACTATGCTATTCTCCGACGAATCACACCAAGCCATGCACAACGCGATCTCTTCTTTGCGTGTCCAAAGCGCCGAATCATTCGTGGTCAATTCTGTCTCAACCTCTTTCTCAACAGTCTTCTTCTTACCCTTTGTAGCTTGTTTCTTAGGTTTTGCCGGTGACATCTCTTCCGAAAGAGTGTTGTCGTCGTCATCACCAAGATCATCATTTGGAACCGAATCGTGATACGATCCATGAGCCGAACCTTGACCCACAGAATACTCATGATTCGGATAAGCTTCAGCTAGATAACCCGAACCGGTTCCAACATAAAAATCTGGATTGTTGCATGATTGATCCATAAATTCACAAGCATCAAGATTCATGCGGTTAACCGGAGAATAATGTTGATAACTTGACTACGAAGATGTTGATGAGTCCATTGTTGGACGATACAATGATTCGGGTGAGCCATACATAGATTGTTGGCTTCGACGGGAGTGGCTTGTTGTGGTTGTTGGTTGTTTTGATACGGTGGAATAAATGGACGATTGATAGGACGGTTTATAGCAAATGGATTGTTAGTTTGTTGTTGTGGAGGTTGTTGAGATTGATAATCAAGAGTAGCGGGTCGAAAATTAACGTTAGGTGAGACACCGGTTAACCGGAAATTCAAATCCGGTGTTAATTGCGGGATTATCGGGATTTTCGGCCTTTTGGTTGTGGTGTTCTCTTAGACATATTGAATTGAGATAATTGTGAGATTCTGTGAATTTGAATTGTGTAAATATGTTGTGTTAATATGTGGTATTTATAAGTGTGTTAAAAGATTATTTATTTATTTATTTATTTTTTTGTTTCAAACGTTCATATTGCAACGGCTAGTAGCATTTTCTTTTTTTTTTTCTTTTTTTTACTTTCCAATGTTAATATTGCAACGGTTAGAACAATAAACGCAAAGAAATGTGTGAATTAACTCGATCGCAAGGACGACCAAGTTCCAAAAAAACTCTGGGCGATCGAATAGCCACAACAAGACGATCGAGTAGTGATCGATCGTCCAAGTCGATCGCTAGCTCCTTCTGTGGGCAGCCTTATACAACGATCGGCTACTTGAATCACTAATAGGTAACGTTTTTCTGTTTTCCCACTTTCAACAACAGTTATCAACATGTCATTATTATTACCATGCATCTCTCACCAACCACCATTGTCTAATCTTTGATGCGTTTGCATTGCAAACATACAACTAATTATTACAATTACACGTCTTCACAGTATAAAAAGCGTGTATGTTCTTTTTATCCTTTTACAGCATAAGCCTACATTACAAACATTTAGTATGTACAAACAAAGCAACCACAAAAACAACAATTAATACTCTTACTAAATCACTCTATCACTCAAAATACAACCATTTTACCACATGATACAATCTAATCAAGCTGCTAATCTTAACTATATAAATGAGAATACAAGTATTTTATTATTTTATCATATTGTACAAACAAATCAACCACAAAAAAAACAATACATCTCATAAAAGTTTACCAACAATGACTATATGTATTCAAGTTATATTTTTTCTTTTACATGTCTAAAAAATACGGTTCGTTCAGTTAACCGCTAATATTTTAAAATAAAAACTGAAATCAAACCATGATAAGAGGGTCTTTCCGGTTTCAGGATTTTTCGGTTTCGATCCGTTTTTTAGTTATCGTTTTTTGTAGTTTCGGATTAAGCAGCTCGGCTCGGTTTGTTGGTTTTGCAGATTTTTTAACACCCATATCCATAAAGCTTAACTTTATATAAATCAAATAATCATTTTGAACAATAGAAAACATTGCTCGTTATAATATTTATTATCACAATTGTATAATGAAAAACATTGTCATTAGTTAAAGAGTTGAGACATGAAATTCTTGACATCCGTAAATTTATTGTCACAAAAAACATAATTAATTAGAAAATATGGTTCACCGAAAAAAATTATTTCATGATACTGGCCGCCGCAACACGCAAGTACCCTGCTAGTACGCTCTTAAATAAGCTTCATGCTAAATATATATGAGTAACTCCAACACTCTTTGACCATGTTTACTACAGTATAACATTTTTCTTTCAAAATGAAATTGCAATATATGAATATATGTATCTAAAGAAACAAGGTTAAATGAAAGAAGAATAGAAATGGCAATGAAAGGGATATTTACCTTCATTAAATTTCGCGTAGCCCCATAATATTACTGTCAAACTAGATGACAGTTTGGTTAATTGATTTTGACTGTACAACTTACTCTTTTTAGTATGTGTGAAGATTGATAAAGTGAATGTGTGTAACTCTATTGGGGTATTTAACTCATTTACAGTAGTATTTGTTAGTAAATTTCCCGCTAAAATTCACAGTCTCCAAAACATTTTTCACAAACTATTTTTGTCTTTTTACATACAAACCAAGGTTATAAATAGCGTGGCGTGGCGTGGCGGGCGAAGCCAAGCTTCAAGCCTTACGAGTCATAACGAATCTACGGCGTTTTCTAAAGCGTGATTCAAGACGGCATAAATTTTTTATAGATTTATATATTTATATTATATTTCATACATATGTATTAAGAGTTTATATTAAACCACAAGGGAAACGGTGCCGTTTCATCACTGGGTTTCCCGCCAAAAAAAATGGGCTACCACTGATCCACCGCTTTAAGCCCAAAAAAATTGCCAGATCCAATCTCGATGTTTTTCTTATACCTAGATGCCTTCCCTAGACTTTTCCAGAACACACACACACACGGCTTTGATTTTGGCGGTATGATGCGCGGGGTTGATGCCTTTGACGTGTACCGGTTTTCTCACCTCCCGTAAACTGCAAACCCACTTCCAATAACGGGTAAATTACAAAAATTGATTTATGGGTTTTTGTTATTGATTAGATTATTGTGGTTCTATGATATTTAACTGTATTTTGCATGAATTGTGATGTGTGTTTATATGCTGCTATATTATGTTCAATTTTGGATCAATTTGATTTTAGACATTTTTTTCGTAACTCTAATTTGTTTTTATTTTTTTACCAATTTTTGAGCTGTGAGCGGAAAAAATCCTGGAGGGTGGGATTGTGGTTGGGCTATTTGTGATATAGTAGCGGCAGTGGGTAGTGTAATCAACAAAGGTATTGGAGGAACTTGAAATTTTATAAGGATTTTAGGTGCTTATAGATTTAATGGCTGATTTTTATCAAATATAAAACCATTGGTAATTTTTACCCTCTTTGTCTTCATTTGTGCTTATTTTTGGCAGGGCATAAATGAGCCTGTAACTCTACAATTAATTTGTCTGTTTCGATTAGTTCGATGTGATTGTGTTCTCAAAATGGATTTTAGTATATTTCTAATTTGTTAATTAGTTTTGTTGCTAATAGTATCACACTGCTTATATCATTGTGAGCCTTTGTGTATTCTAAACACTAAAGGTGAAAATTTTAAAGAAAACCAGTGGTCACTGTGAGTTTGCCTACTCACATTGTCGTCCGACTATAGGATTGAGTATATGTTTTAAATATTTGTTCAAAAAAGATAGCTTTTGTTAACTTTGTATGCTAATTTTTTTGTTTTATGTGAAGGTGAACGCTGAAAAGGCTCCTTGGTCAGGCGTTGGTGTAGAATTACCAAGAAGAAGCAACGACAGGATTTGACGGTATTAGAGATGCGTATTCGTGGGAGCTATTTCCAAGCAGGTATGCCATGACAAAAAAAGGCTGTAAAAAAACGATAATATTAGTACAAATAGTAGATTGATATACCAACGTAAGGATTATGGTTCGTAAATGACTGAAATAAGACATAGCTTGACGCGTGCTACGGAAACCATTTGTGACAATACTAACATCAAAATCGGTACAAATAGCTTAGGCTAAACATGCCGTAAATAGATGGCAACCTTATATACAGGATCTGAACTGACTTTTGTGCTCTCTTTTGCAATTGAAGTTGCCGCACAGTAGCAGCATCTAAATAATGAAATGCCGCTCTTCAGCTTTGCGTGCCACGTTTATTGGACAGCGGAAAATGAGGTAATACTTATGTCCTTAAAGTTGATCAAACTTGCATTACAGCACCTCGATTTGCATTACTTATGTCCTTAATGTTCAGTTTATATGTATGACTTCTTTGCTCATCTGACCGACTATTTTGATGTATCAATCCAGGATTGGACATGAAACGAAGCGACCGTTTTATCCTTCTCAGTCAGGTAACTTGGCCGTTGAATCAGATGCATATATTTACTGAATCTATTTGATGATTCTGAATGTGGCTCACGCGTTCCTGTCAACCAACAAACACCTGTTGAGGTACACAATTTTGGTTGATTATCACTTCAATATTTTTTTCCTTTTTATTTTATATTATTTTATTTTATTTGTCAACGAACAATTGCTGTTATGGTGAATATTCTTATCTGATATATAACTTTGCAGGGTGTTTTGGTGCTGTGCTTGAATGCTATGATTTGGTACGTATGTTTAAGTGGTGGAAGATTTTTAAGTGGTGGAAGCTTTATTGCGGCTGCGGATTGGTGATAGTCCACAAGTCATTAACATGACGCGTGGATACTAACGCAAACTTGGTAAGTTTCTTTACTCTATTTTGACGTGCTTTCAAATAAAAGTTTCATTTTATTTACACGAACCTCTATTTTGATAAGCAAAACTTTTATGCTACTATAATCTTATTTTTACTGTTAATAGTTGGAACGTTCTTACTATGTATAGAAGTTTTGCTTATCAAAAATATGCAGTTGCTTCTATTTTTTAAAGTGTCATTATCTTAAATGATTATAAAGATCAGTAGTGAAACAAATGTTAACAATTTGAGTTCGCGACATAGCACGGATATGTAGAGGTGAAAATTGCAAGGATGGGCAAGTCACATGGGTTGGGTACAAAGCGACTAATTTTAGTACAGGTTCTAACCCTCCAGAATGATTAAGTTTCACCTATAAACTTTAAGAAGATGAATTAGGGACTTTAATAACGATCATTTAGGTCGATCGATTTACTATCACCAACAAGGATAGATATGCCATCGCTATTACCATGTCTTAATGACGCATTTGCCTACTTAGTATGAACCTTCACCTTTTCTGCATCATTGTTTCTCACCAGCTCTTTTTTTATAGTTTGGTTCAAGATTGCTTGGGAATCAAACCGATTTTTTTTTGGAAGTAATCATACTGCAAATGAAGTTTATGTTGTAAGTGTACTATTTCACCCAATCTGATTTCCAATCTGATTTCCATTTTCGGCCAATTACTACAGACAGGTTTTCATTTGATTAATTTAATTTTGATGTTTTTGGTGTTCTGTAGGATATGAAGTTTTGTGGATGGGGATGGGAGTAGGAAGAGGAAAAGGGATTCGGAATATGGGTAACTTTCATGGGAAATCTTCACAGTGTGTGACATGTGAAGGTATGTTTACTGTTAATCAATTATTACTTTTTGTTTTTTTACGTTTTGTACAAAGTTGATCACTGTCGTTAAAAACTATATAGGCGTTCCGTCCAATTGACTCCAACTCCGTTAAAGGCTTTCCAAAAGACCCCAAGGACGCTGGTACGCCAAAAGCAAGGTATGGCTATTAACTGACATGGTGATCCATAAATGTATTGATATCAATAATGAGGTACATACTCTATACCATTTCTCAGGCTATGATATGTGATCATAATTGTGAATGTGAAAAATATAAGCCTTCACTGTTTGTTAAAACTTTATTGGAAAATAATTTGGATATAAGGCCCAGAAGTGAATAATTTGGTATACTACGTACATCTAGGCCTGATCGATTAAGCCAGCAATTTGTATACAATGAATACTAATAAGTTTTGATGCGCGTGGATTGCAACACGCACTACGTTTTACCTCTTGAGGGATCTCGAGAAGCTTGCAATCCCCACCAGGCAGTGTACCTGACCGATGTAGTATAGTGTAGTGGCAAGTACCGGGGGATTGATCGTTCTCTCGCAGGGAATAGTGTTCGTTAGGCTAAAGGCTACTCTAATCTAGGTCTAAGGGTGGAGGAAGATTCTTTTTGTATTTTTATGTTTTATGAAAGCAGTAAAATCTCTGGTTTTGGAGGAGAGGGCGGAATTAGTTGCTAGTCAACTAACCCAAGTTATCTACTTTTAATCTACTTATATTTTTGTATTTTTTAGTTTTGAGAAAAACAATGGTGGGAGAGTAGTGTTTACTTAGATTTCATTACTCCCTAACTATATTTTACCATATAATTAGTATGTTGAGTTTGCGTGGAT
>LBNU01004037.1:12057-24189 GCA_014162995.1 Artemisia annua | reverse complement strand
GGGGAGAGAAAGATGTAAGAAAGAAATAGAAATAAATAAATAAACACATCATCAGCACAGGAACCAAAAGAATTGTAGTGTCAGCAGAAACACTAAGCTCCCCTTAGGCTTATAAGGATCCAACAGCCTGCAAAAATTGGTTAAGAATACAAAAAAATAACAACAATAAGCCTCCCCTTAGGCTTATGCCCCCCTCGCAATCCAGTGGCACCTGACAATGGACTATTGTTTGTGGGTAACCCAGGAAATGAATCCTTGTTCTTTTTAATATGTACCGAAAACCTGTTGAGGGCTTAACACCAGTTCACATCCTTGTCCCCACCTCATATACATTGGGTCATAATAAATATAGAAAATAAGTACTAAGTAAGGTCTGTAAAATTGGTCTAGCAACATGTGTTTTTCCAAACCGGGCTGGAAAAGGTCTACCAGCAGAAAACTGGCTTACCAGCAGGGACTGACTTATCAGCAGGAACTGACTTATTAGCAGGATTGGGTCTGCTGTTTCACATGTGTTGCTTGTGGAACATATGGGGAATTGAGCATTAACATTGGTCCCATATTGGTCTAGTTCTCTTTTTGTCAGCACATACACCCATTCTTTTTCTCATGAAAATCACAGTCCTTAATGAGATGAGACTTACTACACACATCAAAAACAAGATTTTCTTTTTCAAAGACTTATTCTTAATACAACTTTGTTTATTACAACACCAAACTTATCAGAAACAGAATTAGAACAAAATTGTGTTTAACAGAAAAAGGAACTCGGTTTTGTTTTGGTTCATTATCAGCTACTTTAGACTTGGGTGAATGAGACTTGTCACTTGAATCACAAGAGGCATAGTCAGTGGACTTTAGGTCTGAGGACTTGTCACTTTTAGAACAAGAGACAAAGTCATCAGTTTTGCAACTAAGGTCTGGCAAGTCACTTGACTTTTTGCCATATAAATGGTGTGATCCATCAAAGTCTACAGTGGTGGATAGGTCATTGGGCATGTGTTCCCCTCTAATAGGTCCAGGCACAGCATGTAAAGTGCCTTCCTTAACATAGTTAGCTAGGCCTGCTGGTGTGGATTTACCTAGGTCATTCCTAGCTTCTAAGCCAACATACTTTTTAAAACCTAAACCTATACTAGAGTTAACAGCTTGAGTACCATATAAACAATTAGCTAAATTATCACCTGATATTAACCACTTATTATGTGTAGCTATTTCAGTATCTAGCTTCTCTTGAAGAACTTGTTTATCAGATTCTAAATTAGCTTTTACCTTCTTAGTATAGATTAACTCATCTTGAGCACATTTTAAGTCCTGTTTTAAACTTCTTATCTCATCCTCATATGCAACCTGATTTTTCTGAAACCAAACCTTTTGTCTTTCTAAAGTCCTTAAACCATGTTTATATGACTCAAGGTCTTTATAACACTCATTATATTTAGGTTTTAGTTCATCATATTGTTCTTTAAGCTCATTATATCTCAAACTACAACCAAAGACACAATTGTGTACCTGAGATGAGATGCCCATGAAGGCAAATTCTGCAGTATCACTTATAGTACAAGCTTCATTGCTCATCTGCTTGGATTCAGCCTTTCCTCCATACCTTTCTTTGATTGCCTCCCATATAGCACTTGCATCATCCATATAATTGAAAGCTGCTACATGATCAATAGGAATAGATTTAAGCAAAGTAGTTCTTGCCTTTGATTCTCTTTGGACAGCCATGTGTTCAGCTGCCGTCGTTGGAGGTAGATGAAAAAGATTTCCATCATGATCACTGCCAGTCCTTTTCGGACTGTTGCCATTTTGGATCACCTTCCAGATATTTATATCATTGTTCGTGATCCAGTGTTCCATTTTCTTAGCCCAGACTTCGTACTCATAATCCATCAAATAAGGAAACATCGCATCATCCTTTTCATTATTAAATGCTGCCATTTTTTTTCTAACGATTAGCAGACACAAGTAAACCAAAACTGTCACAAAACTGTCACAAAATTTGTTGCAAAATCTGTCACTGAACTGATTAGTGACAGTTGATCTGTCGCTATGTTGTTGCTAAACTGTCACAAAACTGAGGTGCGACACTTTTTCTATCACAGATCTGTTGCTAAACCGTCACAAAATTCATCAGCAGAATAACGATCAGCAGCAACAAATGAGAATATCAGTAGAAACGAAAATTATGCAGCAGCAATGAATTTACTTTGACCACTTTTGTCCTACGTTGAATAACAAACAGCAGCAACAAACGAGTACGAGATCTTCTCCACTTACAACTCGACCAAGCACATTAAACCGATGAAAATCAACGAACAACTCTTGTCCAATACGTGTACAAAACTAACACCAGCAAATTGACCTCATCAATTTCAAACAAACTCGTCACACATCATGTGCAAACTGCAGCCCCTCTTTTAATTTTTAACCAATTAAAATTTTGAACGTGGCAACAATATAACACCAATCCCACTTGAAGAAAATGACACCGACTAAAGAAAATGACAGATCCTTTGATCAGCAGCAACAATTTCGACCAATCACGAATCCCCAATTAATTACAATATTCAAACACCATTATACCTTTAATTCCGTGCAATTAATGTTAAAAGAATAGTGCACTACGAAGGTTTTGAATGTGAATTGAATTCTCATATGCACTAAATGCCAAACCAAGATTAAACCTTATAATACTAAGTGGAAAGCATCATGTGCTATGTTATTTATTTATTTTTTTTAGCCGATCAAAAGACGAGAAACGGATTCAACGAATTTAATTCACTTTGACAAATCGACTACACATGCATTACACAACAAAACTCTTGAATAAACAATTCGATCAAGTAATTATATCTCGACCAATAGCATTAAACGACAACGACAGATCCTTAATAAATCAGCCAATTAATATAGAAAGCATATGCACCAATTCATGAAAAAGAATTAATCTTGTCACCACAAAAAGGAATCAAAAGATCGATACCGTTAAAATAACAACTACCTCTGAAAGTCGATGAAACCTGGTACGAATCCGCTACTCCTTTTCAAAACTAAAACCTTGTATAAACCCTAGAAATCAAGAGCCCCTGGGCTCTGATACCAATTGTAGAAAATCGTTTTGGCTCGATCTAGGATAACAATGATTGATCATGCACAGCGGAATAATAAGAACACAATCAAAGTTATAATAAAGGTTTTGCTCTAATAATAAAATGATCCTCTATGGATCTAGGTTACACACACTAAAGGTGTTTTTGTTTTGGTGAAGCGTCAATAATAATAAAGCCTATTGTTCCTTTTATACACAAGGAACCCTAATACAATAATAAATAAAAGATCAATGCATATCACTACCTAAAATAGCTCATGCATATCCTAACAAACTAATAATAAATATACGGAGTCACTATATCCGTAGAAACAAATCTTCCGCAGGAACCATGTCATCAGCAGAAACCATCTATAGCTTCAGCAGTAACCATCCGTAGGAACCTGTCAGCAGACTCCATCAGTAGGAACTTCTAAAATTGCCAACAATCCTCCTCTAATCTTGAATTTGACTTGGTTAAATTCAAGATTCTAGTTAGATGAGTAACTTCCAAAGCATGAGGATTGACTTGAACACTTGCAGCAAATTAAAGTAACCAGCAGCAACAAAGACTCTATGTCAATAGCAACCAGTAACCATCTGTGAAGACCAAGATTCTGGTAGCAGCTTGAACCTATCAGCAGCAACCAGAACCAGCAGCAACATGAGTAGATTTTATGAGCCTTTACCAAGTAGCTACTCACTCTTGGGCTAGCTAGTCCTTCGGTGGAATCATGACATCACCCTGGTGAACTAGTTACCAGTTCAACACTTAGAACGTGAATCGTCGGTGTGTTGAAATACCCTAATGATTTTTGGCAAATCATCACAGCCATAAACGGATTTGATTAGTCTTTACCTGTAGCCGTTTGCTCAGGACTAGCCAATTATTTGGAATTTCACAAGTGAGCATCCATGGTCAATTAAGAACCATTCCAACTCTCAGCAATGAAGCATGGGTGAGTGGAGTACCCTATGGTTTTGAGCAAACCATTACAGCTATCAACGGAATTGATGTGTCTTTACCAAAAACCGTCCCAATTAAAAACATATTTTTACGACTCGGGTAAACTAAGTGAATTTTTATGTCAAAAGATTCTCAACCGTTACTTGTCCAGAAATACGTTTCATTAGGATTTCTATTGCCAAAGTCAAATAGTGCCTAACGCGAAGTACTCAAATAGCCTAATTATTACTCAAAACGATAAACGTTTGATATATATTCAACTCTCTACTCCAAATTCCTCAAAATCATTTTACTTCAATACTCGGGTTTATAAAAATAGTAATGCGGAAGTTTTTAAAGTCACCCAAATTTACCAGTTGTCACAGTACCCGTTTTAAGGGGTCATTTAAGACCTAATTTGAGTAAATGTGATCAAATATTACCCTAAATCGTTCCTTTTGTCATTTTAGGTACTTTTGAGAGGAATTCTGGAAAACATGCATATTTGGACGTTTTTGGAGCATAAAAGTGAAGAAAACGACAAAGTCTCCAAAGAAGCTGGAAATCCTACCTGACGGCGTCAGAGTCACAAGGTGACGCCGTCAGCCAACATTGACAAAGGAGTGAAATCAGATTACACTAGACACCCTATGAAGAAAACAAGATGTTACACCTGACGGCGTCAGGTGTTAGAGAAAGTAGGCCGTCAGGTGTTAACTTAAAGAGTGACGGCCCAGAGCAAAATAAAGAGTGACGGCGTCAAAAGTAAATCTAGGCCATCCGAGAACCCTAATGACGGCGAGCTGACATCGTCAGAACCCATAACCTGACGCCGTCAGAATGTAAAATCTGTATGTACATTTCTATTTTCCATTCATTAGTGTGGAACTTTTGGTACAAGTTTGGGAAAAACCCTAAAGACGAATTTGGCTGTATTTTCAAGGGTTTTTCACCCTTGAATCCTTCATGTTCAATTAAAGATATGTCCTCACTTAAATTAATCAATATGTCTATGTGTTGGTTAATTATATCTTATGATTGTCTTTCAATTAACATGCTAGGCTAGATTTTTCTTGTATTTGCTTAGATCTAATGAAACCTAACTATTAATTATTGGTTGATTGGTGTGTTATTACTTTGTTGGGGGTGAATGTTTCATCAATGTTAGGCTTAAGAAAACTGGCAATACTCCTATATGGTAACATGCTTGAACGTCTTAAGAAACATGTAACTAATGCGTACTAGGTTATTAAGGTAGTATTTAACGCATGAGCCACTGTTTACAATCCCTATGATTATGTGTACGCATAGTTGTAGGAGGAGATAAGAGCTCATAGAATTGGGGAGATATGTACGCCACCCCATGAATTGTTAAGGAATACACCCGTCATCCACGCAAGTAATACATACACCAATTAACTGGTAAAAGATAGTTAGGGAGTAAGGAAATCTAAGTAAACACATTTATCTCCATATAAGTTTTCACAACCACAATAGTTTAGTTATTTTACTTTTATTGCAATTGTAGTTTTTGTGTTAGTTGACTAGCAACTAATTCCGCCCACTCCTCCAAAACCCGAGATTTTACTTGCTTTCTATAAAATACGAAAACACAAAAAATAATCTTCCTTCACCTTTAGACCTTTTAGAGTAGTTTTTCTATCCTAACGAACACTATTCCCTGTGAGAGAACGATCAATCCCCCGTACTTACCACTACACTATACTACACCGACCAGGTACACTGCCTGGTGGGATTGCAAGCTTCTCAAGATCCCTTGAGAGGTAAAACCTGTTGCGTGGTCGCAATCCCACGCTCATCAAGTTTTTGGCGCCGCTGCCGGGGAATAGTTATTGTTTAGGTTGAATTTTTATTTTATTAGGTCTACTCACTAGATTCCTTTCTAGTGAGATTTTTATTTTATTTTTCAAGGGTTTCTTTAGTCTATCTTTTTCTTTGTGTGTTTGTTCGTAATTTCCATTGACTCTTCCTTTCACCATTATGGAGAACGCGAATCCACCATACTACCAACCACGTAATTCACCCACTCCATATGATATCTTGATGTTTAAACATGTTAGAACCTAAGTTTATCAACGTTTAGTCAAGTCTCGGTTATTTCCGTCATTGTAATAGGTTGCTAAATTTATCTATGTTATTTAAGTGAGTTATGTAAACATTAAGAAGTCCAAACACGTCCAATGGGCCTTAAGCCCACACGTCTAGAAAAGGAAGGAGAAAGGGAGTGTTGCCCTAGCTCCTCTCCTATAAATAGGACCTTATGTAATCATTCTCACTTGTTGGTTATTTCATTTACTTAAGGAAACTCTTGCACTTTTATTCTTCATATTTGATCTAATCAACCAAACTCTATTTCTCATCTTATTTCTATCAAATCAATACTTGTGTTTACAATATGGTGACCTAACAAGTGGTATCAATCGCTAGAAGAAGGTGTAGTGACTTGTTTTTGTTCTAAACGATCCAAAAACTCCTTTGTATCTCGTTATTTTTAATTTTTTTTGCTATTTTCTTGTTTGTTTGGTGTTTATATCACATATTTGTCTTCAAATCTTGTGTTATAAACAAAAACAACCAACAAAATCTCAAATTTTTTGAAAAATAAACACGATTTTAAAACTTGTACTATTTTTCGAGAACTTTCAAATTTTTGAAAAGTGGTTAAAGCTTGCAACTTTATTTAAGATTTCATCATTTTAAGGTTAGTTGTACAAGAATCTTGGATTAAAAACGTGTTCTTGGATTGCTTTTTACAAAAACAAAAATCTGCCTAGTTTTGACTAGTTATCGAGAAACTTAAACCCCAATCTTTCGAGATCTTTGGTTTTTGCTCCTAAGGTGTTTCCGTTGCTTACTCAGTGCTTTTCTCTCTTGTATAAGAAAGAAAACACTTCGACTTGTTGGATATTATCGCAATTGTAGAATCTCGATAATTTGTGAAATTTTTTCTCGAAACTGTGAAACTTTCGAGATCCTTTCAAACTTTTCGAAATCTTTCAGTTTTCGAGATCTTTGGAAAATTTTCGAAATCTTTTCATAATCTTTCGAGAAGTTTGCTAATTTCCATAGAACAAAAATTCTCGAAAATTTTCCCAAAAATTTCTCGATAACTTACATTTTTGAGAACTTTGGTCAACTTTCGAGATCTTTGGTCAACTTTCGAGAACTTTGGACATTGACTGTTTTTCGAGATATTCTTCAACAAAGTTTTGAGAAAACACTTGGGATAGTTTTCAAGGCTTGGCATAACACTTATACCTTCTACAAGATCCATTTTCACACAAGTCATTAATCATGTCTCAACTACCGTACTCAAACTCTCCTTACACTCCACGTCATAGTACCGACCCTCGTCATGTACTACACTTTGGTAATGAATCAAATCCTCCTATGTTTATTAATGGAAACTACACTACATGGAAACGACGATTCTTATGATGGATTGCTGATCGTCCACACGCTGATCTCATACTGAAATCCATTCTTCAAGGACCATATCAAATGAAATTCATTGCTGACTCAACAGGCTTCATTGAACTACAAACCAAAGACACTTTGACTGACCATGACCTAGACCAACATGTTGCTGACTACCAAGCAAGTTGGTACATCACTCTAGGTCTTCCAAATTCCATCTGTTCTACCTTGGATTTTGAAGCTAGTGCTCATGAAATGTGGAAACATCTTGAAGTCATGCATCAGTCACACAAAGACCTACGAATGAACCAGCTTCTACAGTCTTGTCTCCAAAGGAAATTCATGAAAAGCATCCTCCCTGCCACACAAATCACTCTTCAGAGCTATCTGGAATCGCGACTGACAAATTTGTTTAAGCTGGAAGATGATACTACTGATGTGGAAACAACATCTGGAAGATCTCATGGAATGACAAACACTACCTCATATGTTCCTGTCATGGATAACTCAGATGGAACTGTTGATATGATATTAATAGCTGACACACATGAACTCCAGATAAGTGACTCCAGTCCAATCTATGACACTGATGCTCTGTATCAAGCAAATGATCCTTATCCATGCCTGATACATGACAGTGGTTCTCCGTCTAACTCTATCTCAGACAATGCACAAGTTGTTCAATCTGATTCTATGTTATCTACTCATATAATTGATCAAATGTCCACAGTGGTGTTATTTGATGATAATCCAATAAACCCAGTTGTTACATTTGATGAAACAATTATATCCACTGCACAAGATAACAATGATCAACTTGAACAACATGAGCTTTTGTCTGATTCAGACGCCGAATGGAGAATGTTACTTATGACCAGCCAAAATCAAAATATTCAGTGTCAAGCACTGAATGCAAAGTTGAGGGACAAAAACGTTGCATTAACAAGAGCACTTGAGCATTGTAAATCACAACTCAATTTTTTCAAAGCAAAAGCAGATAAGGAAACATGCTTAGAGACAATACTTCAGAAAAACAACGATTTAGAAAACAAGCTAAACATGTTAACTGACTCTACTTTATTTCAGTACTATAAATATTTCACAACTGAGATCCAATCAATGGAATATGCTGTTGAAAAGAATTCTGAACTCACTGTTGCCAACTTTCTTTCTCCTGTTACGAAAGAAAGAAGGGAAATGTTACAAACTCAATTTACTCCAAGTCTTCAACATTTGCATTCATATGCTAAGAAATGGGAACAGGAACTTAACAAGGAAGTCAAAACCATCATAAATGTTTTTCAAGAATCTGAACAAGCAATTTTAAATCAAAAACGTCAAAATCAATTTCTACAAAAAGAAGCTGATCGACTCTTGGAACATGTTCTTAGTGCTGATATAATTTCTGTGATTATGAATTCTCTTTATGAATCTGGTACTTCTATGCTTGTTGATGATCACTGTGATGATGTTGAGTTGTTATCTAAACAAATTGAGACATTAAAAGATGAAAACGCTAATCTTCGAAAACACAATGATGATGTGCAAAACAAACTTTCAAATGAGATCTCGAAACTCAACCAAAAGCTTGAATGGTGTCAAAACCAAAATCTTGATTTCGAACTGGAATTACAAAGTCTTAAAACTTCCACAACTTTTCAAAACGAAAATGAGGAACTAAAAAGTCAAATCTCGAAATATGAAAAGGAAATTGCAGAATTGCAAGAAGTTACAGATTTTTGGCAAAAGAGTCGTGATGAATATTTTTATTCTAACCGAAAACTCGACAGTGAAATTCAAGATAAAATGCACATTATCATTGAGTTGAAAGAGAAAATACGTGAGCTTGAAAAAGGAAAATCTGTCAACACTAATGTAGTTGCTCCAGGAATGTACTCATTAGACATAACAAATATAGCACAACACACTAAGAAGTCTAATTTGGATCCTTCCACTTCTACAGGAATAGTTGCCACTCATAGCGTTAGCAGATCCAAGCATAAACGAATGAAATGGAAGAATAGGGTTTTGCAACGTAGAAGAGAGACACTAGAAGCCTCTGAAGTAAAAGAACACCCTAGGACTTGAATAAGACTCATCCTGCACTAGATTTAGATACTGATTTGGCAAATTGTAATTCTAATCTATGTGTAACGAATGATGAATGATGAGTGCTCAAACACTTATCATTTTTGGTCAATCTGAACTGCAAAAATATTTAAAAACACTCAAAAACGCATCAAAATGCAGAAAATATCCCAGAATTGTGTTTTATATGTCTCAAATGCAAAATGTTTAAAAACAGATAAAAAATGAACAAAGTTTGCATAATTGGCAGTTTTAGTCCCCCAACTTTCAAAGATTGGCAAAACTAGTCCCTGGAATTAAAAAATGTGAAGTTTCATCATTCAAGGTCCCTGAAATATTCTAAGTTGTCAAAATTGGTCCTAGAATGAATTTTTGGGAAAATGGCAGAAAAGGTCCCTCAACTTTTAAAATTGAAAAATATGGTCCTTGGGTGTTTTAAAATGGAAAAATTCATAAATGGTCCTTGGGTTTATTAAGTTTGGCATCATTGGTCCTTGTGATAACTTCGGAGGAATTACAACTTCAGTCCTTCACTTTTGGAATTTTACACAAATGGTCCTTGTGATATAACTTACAAACCAAACGGGCCTTGTTTCATATATATCCCAACAACAAAACACCCCCTTTGTTTACTAAACCCACCACCCTTATAACTCCCTAGCCCAACACCATCTCAGGCCCAAAACAAAATAAATATACACCCCGTATATTTATTCCCTCCCCAGTCAAACCCCCTTTTTGACCTTCTCCTTCCCTCTCCCACGTGCCTGCAAACACCATCCCTCCGTAGCCCCCCTATCACCTCCAGTACAACTTTCCTGTCTCCCTTACCTTCCCCAGCATTTATTGCTCCACCAACTCCCACTTGTAACTGTCTCAGCTTCTCACCTCATCTTTCGGCGCCAAAAACCTTTTAAAGGTCAATATGGAGTTTAACTCATCCAACGGCTCATAATTTAAGTGGGATTTATTCAGAAGGGTCCATAAACCCTAAAGGTTCCTTATATAAAGAAAGAGATGGCAGAGAGAAGAGTATGTAGTTTACTTAGTTAAATTTGATGTCGACTAGTTTAATTTCCAGTGTACCTTTTAACTTTTAAATTGTAATGTTAATGTTTTCAGTATAATCAAAATCTATTTCAAGCATCAATTTCAGTCTCCTTGTTAAAAATTCAGTTTATGCAATTTTATTTGAAATCTCATGATTAGCTCAATGTTGATGAAAGTTGTTGTTCAGTGATGTTTTAAGCTTGTCTAGGCTCAATTATAAGCTTTCTTAAGTTTATAAAGTAAAAGAAATCAATTAGGATAAAAAACTCAAAAATACAAAAAAGTCACATAAAAATATCTCAAAAATAAAAAAAAATCATTAGAGAAGAAGGTTGGATCATGGAGCAAGGTTCATACTGGATTGCCAGGGTATTAGAGCCTTAGGGGAGGCATTAGGTGGTGTTTTGATCATTAGTTCTTTGTCCTGTGCACTGTGTTAGTGCAAATATTATGATATTTAATCTATACGGTCTCGTTTGTTTTGATTGATAACAAACGTATAACTTGATACATAACGTAAAATGTACAAGTTACTTGTAATCATACTTTGTCTCAACAAACATTCAACACCTCTCAACGTCTCGAGTTATCGTATACTACAACACAGGTTCGTACATGTTTGTTATGTAGCATTATGATCAAACCCCTTGACCAACCATTTAGAATGACTAAAATACTTTTAGGGTCTTTAAGTATTTTAAGTGTCAAAGTCAACTTTAGGGGTCAAATAGAATAAGTGCCACTTTAGGTGTTAAAGTAATATTAGTAAGTTTTACAAATGATAAAAATGTGATGACATTAGGAATCAAACATTTTTAGTAATTCATTAACTTACTATAACAACATTACTTAGGTAAAATATACATCTTACAAGTTTACTTTCATATATATTTCTTAATCTTAAAATAGAAATATATATATATATATATANGTATTTGGATTAACTAAGAATTTAGTTGAAAAATCACCTCCATAGATGTTTAGATAAGTCACATAAGTAGAAATGTTGTTAAATATATGTTTTATATGTTTACTAACAAATCTATTGAGTCCTACACATTTTCTTTATGTCAAAATATGAGTTTCAGTGAATTTGTCATCAGACCTCGCGGATCCCTCATCATCTATGGGCGGAACCCTTTTAAAGGTTCCTTGAAATCCGTCGGTTAAGCACACAGTTTTTGTCCAACTTCAAAAATTCATAACAAATTAACCGTAAGTCCGTAGGAGTCGTGCCACCTATCATTTTGAAGGGAATTGAGTCTACTTTCTTTTAAAAATGATGTCATGGCCTGAATCAAATCTGAAGTCAAAAGATGAAACCAAATACTTTAATGTGTTCAAAATATCAAGTATCGTTTTGACGTAAAAACTTAAACTTTTGAGTTAGGCAATGTAAGTTAGTATCCTTTGAACATTGACATTATTTTCTTTGAAACTAAAGAATTTTGTGATTTTCATATATACAAAGGAAACTAATCAAGCTTGGCATACATCGTCACATTTTAACGCAAAGTGA
>LBNU01004036.1:185898-196786 GCA_014162995.1 Artemisia annua | reverse complement strand
AAAAGATAGTTAGGGAGTAATGAAATCTAAGTAAACACAACTTTCTCCATATTGTTTTCACAACCACAATAGTTTAGATATTTATTTATTTTAATTTGCATAAGTAGTAAACTTGGGTTAGTTGACTAGCAACTAATTCCGCCCTTCTTCCAAAATCGAGATTTTACTTGCTTTCTAAAAAATATAAAAATACAAAAAGAATCTTCCTTCCACCCTTAGACCTATTAGAGTAGCTTTTCTATCCTAACGAACACTATTCCCTGTGAGAGAACGATCAATCCCCCGTACTTACCACTATCCTATACTACATCGGTCAGGTACACTGCCTGGTGGGGTTGTAAGCCTCTTGAGATCCCTCGAGAGGTAAAACCTGTTGTAAGGTCACAAAACCCGCATCAAATACATACGATTTTGCATTGTCTTTTGGCTTAAGTTCGCATTCATCTGTAAGAAATCAGGCAAATGATTATTGTAAGTGATATGTACATCATAACTATAGTGTTGTTGTTAGGAATACGTTTTTCTTATTGAAGATTCGGTCACCCCAAGTATTGTTAAGCATCATATAGCTCGTAGTATTTAATATATTAGTAAGGACGTAGTTAAGTATTAGTTAGTATTCGTGGTGTCGAGTCGGGTCTTTTACTCTCTGTCAGCTCGCTCTACAGCCTAGTAGAGGCATTCATCCACATTGTAAGTATAAATAGCCCTTCCCACACATGGGAAGGGTTGGACCTTTCATTAGTTTAGCTAATACATATTGTGTTTCTCTCTCTAAAGGCTCCCATTCTCTCTACTCTCTCTCTCTAGCTCGAATTCACCACAAAACCATACATGTTTATGATTTGAGTATCCTACAATTGGTATCAAGAGCCCAGGTTTGATCTTTGGGATAGTGTTTGCTCGGTTCTTAAGATTGGTTTTTGTGTTTCTCATTTGGTTCGAATACTAATGCTTAATACATCCTTATTTGAGCTTTGTTTGTGGTTAAGGTTGTTAGACACTTGTACTTTCACGTTTAGGATCACTACAATAGCTTAGTTTGGTCTTTGGATTAGTCATTTCATCAAATTCGTGGCTGTTTTTGACTGATTTCCTTGGTTTTTATATGTTGTTCTTGGTAGAGGTTTGTTAGTTTCTTGGTAGTGGTTAGCTTGGTTTAAGCAGTGGTTACCTCTAGTGGTTAGCTCAATTTGCCATTTATAGATAAAGAGACAAAAACGCTAGAAAGGGACAGTTTTGTCGGTTAGTGTCCTGTGGTTAGCTCTTCAGTGGTTACCTCCTTCCAGCGGTTACCTCCTTCCAGCGGTTACCTCCTTCCAGCAGTTACCTCCTCCAGCGGTTACCTCTTTCCAGCGGTTACCTCTTTCCAGCGGTTACCTATTTCCAGTGTGATTAGCTATCTTCAGCGTTTAGCTCTCACTTAGCTCTTGCGATTTGGTGGTGTTTAGCGATTTGCTAAAGTTGCAGCTTGACCAAAGTTTACTTTTTACGTCAAAACTTCAAACGGCCATAACTTTTGAACCGTAACTCCGTTTTCAGCGAAATACCTGCCAAAACGACCGGAACAGGCTGAATATTGTGAGATTTCACCACGAAGTCGTGAAACGAATTTTTCGAGGCCTAAATTACCTCCGTAGTGAAGTTATTGAGGTTTTAAGTTTTCAGACCATAATTTCACCATTGCAACTTGCATTAACCAAACCAAATCACACTGCTGGTTGATAACTCACTGCTAGGTGATCAAGTTGGTGTGAGGCGACTATACGCTGCGAGTTGAATAGTTCTGTGATTTGAGAACAGTTGCAATTTGAGTTGTTACAACTTGTCCAATTACAATCTGACGTTGCAAGTTGATTCTTGAAATTTGACTAATTGTGATTTGACTTGGTGTGATTTGACTCGTTGTGACTTGACTTAAATAACTTACTGTACCTTGCAAAGTTTATCATCTCACACTCAATCACTAAAGTACTCAGCATCATTTCACGGTTTCTTCTTGATTTTGTAAAATCCCGCGAAAGAATCTATTTCTCGGTTTAAATCACAGAATTGTAAAATCCCGTACACGTTTACATCATGTCTACTACTTCAGATTCAGTCATTCCTAAGATACTCAAATTATACGACATGATTGATGAATATAAGACTTCCAACCCTTCACAACAAATTAACGTGCTTGAGTCTGATAATGCTGCAATGGAATCTTCGTGCTCGAATTCTCAAGAGAATGAGTTTCATCAGCCAATTAAATTACCTGATAATACAAAGGAAAGTTGCATTGAATGTTTTCGATTACTTCACTCACATCTCAAGGTTCTCTTTGCACAACCTGGATATTTGGGAGGATACAAACGTTGCTTCTCATCACTCTTTGGTCAAGATGTTGAGACCTTTATAGTCAAAATGATTCTGAACTTAGATCAACTTCAACAACAAATTGACAAAGGTGAATTTTCTGAAGGTAGATCTACAGCTGCATTCTGTGTGATCAACACCCAGCTCCAAGTGTTCATTAATTCGCAATTCACTACGGTATGATCATGAGAGTCAAATGACGAAGAAGTGCTTTGCTACTTACACGGGAATCTAAGCTGAAGTGTTTAGAGTCACACTACTCCAACTCATGGGTAACGTTAAGGAGTACATTGAGGAAAAAGCACAACACAGTCTTCAGAATGAAGACAAGGTGAAGGAATGTCGGATGCAATCAAGTGATGGTATTGTGGATTCGGGTAAAGCATCAGATGTTGGGTCAGTTGTCACTGAAGGCAGAGGATCAGAGACTGATAAGCTTGACACTACCAACAGTTCATTGACTCTTGTTGCACATGAAATGGATGCATATATCTAACCGGTAAAAGAACGGGTGTCATGTGCTGAGGTACTCAAACTGTATAAAAGGATTGATGAACCAAAGATACTCAACAAATTACATCAAACTAATGTTGTTGAGTCAGATGATGTTGAATTGGAAAACAGCGATGCTTTCCCAATTGAACAACATGTGAAGCACAACAAAGAAACTGATGTACCTAGTGGAGCATCTGATAAGGCGAAAAGTGTACCACTTTTCGGGGGTCATTTAAGCCCTAAATAGTATTTATTTGATCATATATTGCCCTAAATCGTTCCTTTTGGCATTTTAGGTACTTTGGAGAGAAATTCTGGAAAAGGAAGCATTTTGGACATTTTTGGAGCATTAAAGTGAAGAATTCGACAAAGTGCTAAATCTGCTGGAACAGTACTCCAGACGGCGTCAAGCATGGAGCTGACGGCGTCAAGCCTTGATAGGCCAGAATGGATTTTGGGAGATTAAAGGGGGACGACGTCAAGAAGACCATCAAGAAACCATAATCACGGCAAGGTGACGGCGTCAAGGCTATAACGTGACGCCGTCAGATCTAATTTTCTATATATATTCTCATAATTTTTAGTCATTAGTGTGGAACTTGTGTGGAACTTTTTAGAGAGAAACCCTAGACGATTTTTGCAGTTTTTTTAAGGGTTTTATACCCTTGGATCTCTCATGTTACATTGAAGATAAGTAATCAATTAATCATTCAATATGTCTATGTGTTGTTTGATTCTATCTTACGCTTGTCTTTTATTTAACATGCTAGGCTAGATTTCCCTTGTGTTTGCTTAGATCTGACGAAACCTAACTATTGATTATTGATTGAATGGTGTGTTATTGATTGTATTGGATGAATGTTTATCGATGTTAGGCTTAAGAAAACTGGCAGACTTCCAATTGGTAACATGCTTGAACGTCTTAAGAAACATGAACCAAGGTGTACTAAGGTTATTTGATTGTATTTAATGCATGAGCGAATTCTAGTGATCCCATGTTTGGAGCTTCTTAGCCGGCTCGACATAGGAGTGAAGTAGGAGCTTATAGAGTTGGGGAAGTCCGTACACACCCCCACGACTGGTATTAAGGAATACAATCCGTCATCCACGCAATTAATACACACTAATCAATCGGTAAAAGATAGTTAGGGAGTAAGGAAGTCTAAGTAAACACACTTCTCTCCATATAGTTTTCACAACCATTTATTTTCTTGTTATTTTATTTTATTTGCAATTGTAGTTATTTGGGTTAGTTGACTAGCAACTAATTCCGCCCACTCCTTCAAACCCGAGATTTTTACTTGCTTTCCTAAAAATAATAAAATACAAAAAGAATCTTCCCTCACCCCTAGATCTATTAGAGTAGCTTTTCAATCCTAACGACACTATTCCCGCAGAGAACGATCAATCCCCCGGTACTTGCCACTACACTATACTATATCGGTTAGGTACACTGCCTGGTGGGGATTGCAAGCTTTTGAAGATCCCTTGAGAAGTAAAACCCTAGTGCGTGGTCGCAATCCCGCGCATCAAAGTTTTTGGCGCCGCTGCCGGAGAGAATAGTTATTGTTTAGGTTGAATTTTTATTTTATTAGGTCTACTCACTAGATTCCTTTCTAGTGAGATTTTTATTTTATTTTTCTAGGTTTTCTTTAGTCTGTCTATTTTCTTTGTGCTTCTGTTCGTATAAGATTTTCATTGACTATTCAGTTCGCCATTATGGAAAATGCGAATCCACCCCTTACACCGGACGAAGTGGCTTCGTTACGTTGCCAAATTGAGGATGAGATAAGTGACCTTAGAAAGCTCAATTGGATGATTGATGTAGAGCTTGACTATGCCTTTAACAACCTAGCAACCGCCATATACTCGGATAATTACTTAGAACGTAATAATCTTACGGTTGAGGAGTTGGTTGAGAAACTTTATGAAGAGGAGATAGATCCTAGGTTGGATGATTATTTCAATTTATACCCCACTAAGGAGGAGACTGCTTACTATAACAACCTAGTTGATAACCCTCGACCACCTTTTGTTAGAATTGACCCAAAGATTAAGATTGGTGATCCTGGGAATGTGAAGATACCATGTATGATTAGGTACCAATTCGTTGAGCATGCTTACATTGACTGTGAATCTCCAATCAACGTGATGTCCTCAAGCGTTCATAGCCACATCATGAACACACCACTTGAGCCTAGGAAAGACCCCAAGTATCCCGGCAGAGTTTGTAACTTCGTTGGAAGGATTAAAGGTATTCATGTCCTTGTTGGAAGTTTTACCTTTGTCACCGACTTCATGGTCCTTGAAGATTTGGCAAGTGTTGTTGATTGTCGCTTATCTCACATTGTGTTAGGAAAACCATTTGTTAAGGTGTCCAATTTCGAGTATGATCGTTTAGAAGGCACGGTTCGGTTTTCTAATAACATTGATAGAATCACTTATAGGATGCCCTATAAGGCAAAGGAATTTTGTTTCGTGCCTCGACTAGATAAGGACAACATTGGTGCAATTGAGGACATCAATGATGAGGATAAGGAGAAAGGCATGGACTATGTTTGGAGTTAGAGAAGCCTTTATTATAAAGATTGCTTGAACCTCGGACCTAGATACAAAGTTGATATGGAGATTGTTAGAATGATTAGAGAGGCAATCGAGAAACAAAACGGGAAAACGTAGAGTGACTTTGAATCTAGCTACAAGACTCGTTAATAAAGAAAAGCGCTTCTTGGGAGGCAACCCAAGCTTTGTGTGTTATTTATTTGTTTGTTTGATTTTATTTGCTTCCGTATGTGTGTTTTATTTTTATTGTTATTGGTTCATGTTTCAAATTAAATTGTGAAAATGCTTTATTTTGTTTTTAACTTCGTCTTAACTACATATAAAGGTATTTTGCAAAAGATAAGTGTAAGGGAAATCCAAATCAGTTTATAAGAACAAATGAACATGAATCATAACAATATTAAATTAACATACATATTAGTAATTGTTTGAGTCAAATGCTTGTATCGAGTCATAATGATATTTTGCAGGATTTCCAGGAGTTAGGAATTGAGTTTTTCCAGAAATTTTCCAGAAACTTAACATGAAAATCTGACAGATCACTTCTGACAGCGTCAAGCTCCAGGCTAATGCCGTCAGGGTCAGTTTTCTGGAATTTTTGAAAGTTTTATTTTTCTTCCGGAATCATAAAGTGCTTTATAAAATCTCTAACTTATAAACTCCAGGAATCTGCAAAATATTCATTCCACAAGCATTATATCATCCTTATACAGATTTATCCCGCCGATGTTATGTAGGGTTTCGTGTTTGTTTTCTCAGGTTTAACAGGTTATTTTGGACAAGAAGATGATTTATATTTCGGAAGGGAAGCTTTGAGCATTCATTCTCTTGGAAGAAGATCTAACCATGTTACCACTTTATCTACCGAGCGAATCAGGGGAGTATTTGATTTCATTCTTTTACCTTATTTACTTTTACATAATATTATTTGAACATTGGGGACAATGTTCATCTTAAGTGTAAGGGGGGGGGGGGGTAAATTACGATACCTTAGAGAATGCAATTACACTTGATTTTTGTTTGTTTAATGGTAGATGTGTAATAAAACTGAGAGAAATACCTGTTAGGGTAATTTTAGTGCCAAATTTAAAATTTTTTACAACATTTAGGAGTGAAACTTTGGTCTTAATAAGCGTCTCATGGATAGGAGTTATATGACTAGCACAAAACCGTACCACAAAAAAATTTTCCACCCCAAATATGTGTGGCTCGCCCCTATAATTGGTAGGAAAAACATTCACCTTTAATGCTTGTGTGTTTACCGGTAGCACTTAGATTCTAGAACTTGCGTTAGGACCATCCCATATCCACAAGTGAGACTACATTCGTGTAGTTAGATTTACTACATGATAAGAGGCATTAGGATTAACCCATTGTTTCACACCTGTGTTTTTGTTATAATTACATTGACTTCATTGGTCAAGTAATTCTCCCACACCCTTGCGTTGTACTCATTCTTGGTACACGATACCCCTAGTACACCCTCCATAGTCTATCTTTTCGTTTCTAACTTTAAGCATCTTACTTAAAGGAAGAATTTGTTACACCCCACTTAAATGTACACCCAAATCGCCTTAGCCTACCTTGTATGCACTCACCTTTAGTGCATTATTGTGACAACATTTGTTTAAACCATTAGTTAATTATCTAATTGATTACATGGTTGCTAAGTCGAGTCATATCTTGTACATATTGTTTTGGGACGATTGGGACTCATGGGTAAAGTACTAGTGTAATGGAGTAATGGGGAAGAACAACATTATTACCCCCATATGTGCTAAATATTTTAAAAGTACTCCAAGTGTTTCGATTATCTTAATTCAAGTAATTAGATTAGTTATTTGTAAAGTATGTAAAAGTTCAAGTGTAAGGGGAGAACCGAGGCCCCTATGATGTATTATTTTGGATGGTAGGGCAAGAATGTATTCAATAAAAAAAAATACAAAAAAATGAGAAAAAGAAAAGTAGAAAAAAAACATACGGACTACCATCCCGTTTCTTTCTTTCTTTCTTTTATGTTTTTATTACTTTTTGATTAGCGTTAGTCGAGTCTAGTCTTGGCTTAGCAACACCATATTATACATGTAATTAATCAAGATCTTTAACTCGCCACCAGTAAAATATCCCTTATCCAACAAAACCGTGTTTTTCATATCCCTACACCTCATTATAACCCTTTTTGTAAAGACCTCTTTAATAGTTTATCTTAGGTGCTTACGCCTAGTGGAGAAGGTTTTCGATCCTTTCCCAAGCCTATGGTAATCTATTTGCTATGATAGGTAGTGAGAGATATTGTCCATTTTCATTTATGAGATATAATTCTATGACACCTGAGAGATGTGAGTATCTAAACACTACTTGTGAGGTGTTAGTGTGTAATCTCCGTTGCCTAGTGGAGAAGGTTTTCGATCCTTTCCCAAGCCTATGGTAATCTATTTGCTATGATAGGTAGTGAGAGATATTGTCCATTTTCATTTATGAGATATAATTCTATGACACCTGAGAGATGTGAGTATCTAAACACTACTTGTGAGGTGTTAGTGTGTAATCTCCGTGCTTATTATGATTAAAGTGGAACGATTATTTGTTGTAATTACTTTTATATTAGTGTTAAATGACCCATAACTTGTATTTTGATTAGAATAAAAGCGCATTTGCTTGAGGACAAGCAAATCTCAAGTGTAAGGGTATTTGATAAGGCGAAAAGTGTACCGCTTTTCGAGGGTCATTTAAGCCCTAAATCGTATTTATTTGATCATATATTGCCCTAAATCGTTTCTTTTGGCATTTTAGGTACTTTGGAGAGAAATTCTGGAAAAGGAAGCATTTTGGACATTTTTGGAGCATTAAAGTGAGAATTCGACAAAGTGCTAAATCTGCTGGAATAGTACTCCAGACGGCGTCAAGCATGGAGCTGACGGCGTCAAGCCTTGATAGGCCAGAATGGCTTTTGGGAGATTAAAGGGGGACGACGTCAAGAAGGCCATCAAGAAACCCTAATCACGGCTAGGTGATGGCGTCAAGGCTATAACGTGACGCCGTCAGATCTAATTTTCTATATATATTCTCATAATTTTTAGTCATTAGTGTGGAACTTGTGTGGAACTTTTTAGAGAGAAACCCTAGATGATTTTTGCAGCTTTTTTAAGGGTTTTATACCCTTGGATCTCTCATGTTACATTGAAGATAAGTAATCAATTAATCATTCAATATGTCTATGTGTTGTTTTGATTCTATCTTACGCTTGCCTTTTATTTAACATGCTAGGCTAGGTTTCTCTTGTGTTTGCTTAGATCTAATGAAACCTAACTATTGATTATTGATTGAATGGTGTGTTATTGATTATATTGGATGAATGTTTATCTATGTTACGCTTAAGAAAACTGGCAGACTTCCAATTTGTAACATGCTTGAACGTCTTAAGAAACATGAACCAAGGTGTACTAAGGTTATTTGATTGTATTTAACGCATAAGCGAATTCTAGTGATCCCATATTAGGAGCTTCTTAGCCGGCTCGACATAGGATTGAAGTAGGAGCTTATAGAGTTGGGGAAGTCCGTACACACTCCCACGACTGGTATTAAGGAATACAATCTGTCATCCACGCAATTAATACACACTAATCAATCGGTAAAAGATAGCTAGGGAGTAAGGAAATCTAAGTAAACACATTTCTCTCCATATAGTTTTCACAACCATTTATTTTCTTGTTATTTTATTTTATTTGCAATTGTAGTTATTTGGGTTAGTTGACTAGCAACTAATTCCGCCTACTCCTTCAAACCTGAGATTTTTACTTGCTTTCCTAAAAATAATAAAATAAAAAAAAATCTTCCCTCACCCCTAGACCTACTAGAGTAGCTTTTCAATCCTAACGACACTATTCCCGCAGAGAACGATCAATCCCCCGGTACTTGCCACTACACTATACTNTAGTTGACTAGCAACTAATTCCGCCTACTCCTTCAAACCTGAGATTTTTACTTGCTTTCCTAAAAATAATAAAATAAAAAAAAATCTTCCCTCACCCCTAGACCTACTAGAGTAGCTTTTCAATCCTAACGACACTATTCCCGCAGAGAACGATCAATCCCCCGGTACTTGCCACTACACTATACTACATCGGTCAGGTACACGTACTGCCTGGTGGGGATTGCAAGCTTTTGAAGATCCCTTGAGAAGTAAAACCCTAGTGCGTGGTCGCAATCCCATGCATCAGCATCTTCTGTTGTAAATGATGATAATGTGTTGCATGAACAAAAGATTCCTAACGAAGTACAACAAATAAACGTTGTTGAGTCAGATACTGCTAATATGGGAAATAGCAATGTTACCCCATATGAACAATATGTGAAACACAACGAAGTGTTTGTTGTACCTAGTAGTGCATCTTCTGTTGTAAATAATGCTTGTGAGCTGCTTAAGAACACTGCTTACATCCCTGATGACACTCTGACCACTAGACTGAACATCCTCAAGGAACAGGTGACTGTATATGAACAACGTGCAAAATTTGAGCTAACCGAACGTGAACAGAAAATGGATTGGCAAATGCGTGCATACATAACAGAACGTAATTTAAGGGAAGAAACATTGAAAAAAGAGTTATATTCTTTACAAAATCAACTTGATCAAACTGTTAAACAAAAACAGGAGATACAGAAAAGTGTAATTACACTAAAACTTGATTTTCAGAAAGAAAAAACAAAACTCTTAAATGATTTCTCCAGACTTAAAACGTTGAAGAATAAGCTCGAAAACAAGTTGTACACGCAAGGCCAAACCATTCAAACTGCTCAAATGATTCAAAAGCATTGAAAACAGTGAAAAGGATGTAGGTGAACCCAAATCTGATTGCCTTAGGAGCGTTAGAGTTGCCCAACCTGCATTATATGATGCAAATGTTATGCTTAAGCCTGGTCATGCCCCTCCTGATGTGACGTCATTTGATGAGACCAATGAGATAGAAGCAATTACTAGAGAGAAATTGGCTGAAAAATTAAAGAATCCCTTGTGCATTGCAAACAAAATTCTGTACAAATATGATTACTCTGAAGATAACTGATTAGCTATTTTTGTCCCTCAAAAAAGGTTAACCCCAGAGCAAGTATTTTGGAGTATAGACTTAGAAAAAATGAAAGCAGAAAGACTTGTGGGCGAAACCAGTACCATTTTTAAGATAGCTGATCCAACGTTATACCCACCGCATACACCCATGCATCTTGTTCCTTTAACTCTCCCTATGCAAAATAATACTCTAATTGGTTTATATGTTCTTTGTCAATTATTTGCTGATTTTGATAAAACATGTAAAAAGAGAATTACGCCAACGGGTATTACTGAAGGGGAAAGGGGTTTTGAACAAACAAAACAATGTTATTTAACAGAGGTTATGCCGTTCTTTAAGCTTCTCAAAGAACATTTTGAGGGTCTTCAAAAAACCCTAAACAAAGATGTGTCTGATATGAAAGA
>LBNU01004036.1:145575-172998 GCA_014162995.1 Artemisia annua | reverse complement strand
TTATGTGATTATTATTGTGATTAAGGGCTTAAATATGTAAATGAGATAATTAAGGGATTTAAATGGAAACTTGGTAAACTTGAGGGTGCGAAGTGTAATATTGGCTTATTTGACTTTCTTGACTTAAGTTGATGTATTATATGAGTATGTGATCATATGTGACTCCATAACTTGTGAAATTGACGCTTTTAACCCTAAAATATGTTCGGTGACTTAATGAAACCCTAATTTCACAAAACCTTTCTAAAACGGAACCCTTGATATTTATGAACACGAGAACTTGATAACATGATAAGACCGACCTATAAGAATATGGTAACATTCGGAAACTTGCTAAATGTGGAAATCTGCTAATTATGGAAACCTGCCATTTATGGAAACTTGCTATTTATGGAAAGTCTTCTAAAATGCTTAAACTACTTAAAGTGGGAAGTTACTAAATATGGAAAGTTACCTAAAATAGAAAGCTGCTATTTTTGGAAAGCTGCTAAAAATGGAAAGATAACTAAAAGAGGTAACTTACGTAAACCGGACTCTTCTTGATTCGTGTCCATTCTCTTCTAGGTTCGGTGAAGCAGAAGTGATCCTTTTCTTTCGTTGCTTATTTTATCTTGCTTCTGCATTTGGACTAAGGTACATATATTTTGACCTATCTACAGGTTTCTCGTACATGCTTGTCTTTCCTCTTCCCTTGATTATTGAACCTTGTTATATTCCTTGATATCTTGAACCTTGTTATATCTTGATTATTGAACCTTGCTATCCTCCCTTGATTATTGAACCGTGCTATGTCCTCTTGATTATTGAACCTTGCTGTGATCCTTTTAAAACTGAACTTGGCTGGAAACTTACACTATGATTTTTGAACCTTGAAATAACCTTGACATGATACCCTTGTGACCTTAACCTTGAACCTTGGTGGGACTTGGATACTCTTGGGATATTATAACGGGAGGTGAAATCTCTTTTCTTAAAGTTATGACTTGGAAACATTTAAAGGAGAAATTATTTTGTAACTTCATTCAAGACCAATCTTCTAAATGGGCTTGTATTATGAACCTTTCTAAACAAATGACGGAAACCTACTAAAATGATCTTTGTTTTAAACTCTCATTATGACCCTTTGATTTTGAACTATGGGGCTTTGGGGAAAATGGAATAATGAACCCTGTGGATGGGAACCTTGACTTGGACCTCACCATCTTGACTCATTGGATACTACATCCTTTGTTGACCTCTTGATACTGAACTCTTGATATTGATCCCTGATATTGAACTTTTGACCTTGACACTTAATATTGAACCTTGACTTGAACCTTGACCTTGGTTGGACACTTGTATTTGATATTGGACCTTGACTACTTGACCCCTTCAGTATTTTACCCAGGAGCTACTTGTTGTGGAGTAGCCACAACCATAGTATTGATGCACCAATGCTATGTACTCTAGCGTGGCTGGAGAGATGTCCCACGCCGTCCCTGATTCTTGTTATCGACTGCTGCTATGATTATTATTTTTATTATTGTTATTCTCAATACCCGGTGGTATCGAGTCATCCGAAGCAAGAAATAGATCGACATCCTCTAAAAGAGGGTCAAGTGACGGATTATCGGAAATAGGTAAAGAGTTAATCTGAAAATGAAAGCACTCGTAACCCGGAAGAGAGATATCAGCATGAATAGTGGGACTGCCACTACTCGTCTCTTCAAATCGAAAAATTTCAAGCTCTGGTAAGTAATCACTATCCATAACAGGGATAGGAAATGAAGAGGGAATCATAGAATCAGAAGACGGAGTTGGATTTTTTAAAGCTTCGATTTTTGAAATAAGAAGATAGATATTGGATAATTTTTCACGAATTAAATCATCTTCAATTTCATCGTCATCAAGGTCAAAATCCTTCGTCTCTTCAAACTCATAATCGGAATGCGATTCCTCAACATCATCGATATCTCCACAAGAACCGTCATCACTTGTAGTATACTCATTGTGAGAATCGGAATAACTTTCAGCATCATCATTCTCAATGACGGGATTATCATCAATCAGAATATCATTTGGTTCAACGAGAGGGTTCAAATGAATGGTGGTGTTTTCGTTTGGAACATCCTCATCCGGAAGTGTATCGTCAACAGATTCATCAAAAACTTCATTACTCATTGGAGGGGGGGAAGATGACGAGTCTTCATTCAGTAACCTCTCAAGGAAAAGAATATCGCCCTCTGGATCAAAATAAGTATCATCGATATTAATCGGAAAAGAATCAGTATTAGCAAGAAAAGTATCGACCTCATCCAAAACGGAATCACTTCCCTCAACTGGTGAGAGAGAAGGATGGGAAGAGTCGGGATTATCTTCGGATATATCAAGAGGAGTATTTTGAATAACTTCACCATTAGAATTTTCCCCCGACTCACTTGGGATTGGGACGAGGTTCTCAACACTAGACTTATTGAATAAGTCAGATTCCGTTGCCGGAATAGTGTCAAGAGGCTCGTCCCCCATTGTTAGAGAGTCCTCGGGTTCTACGGGAGAAACAATAGAAGCTTTGTGAGGATTAAGAACAATCGTAATTTTCTCATCATTGTCGTAATCATAGTTATTAAAATTCTTAAAAGGATTAGACGCTCTCTCTTCAGCAAGTAATTCTGCAATAGACTTCTCGTGAGGATCGGGAGTATGAGTAACACGATTATCCGTAAACTTTTGTAGCATTTCACAAAAAGATTTCAGTTCCTCCATAACTTCATCCATCATTCGAAAATTCGACGAACTTTGAAAAGAATCACCATTGTAATACGGTACTTGCTCATACGAGTTTTGAAAAGGAAGATTGAAATCGTTTTGAGGATAATTATCAAAACACATATCACAAGCATAAGACGTTTCAGCACTCTGGACGTAACACATACAATTAACATATCCACATTGGTTACAAAAACATTGTCCACAAGGTAATCCGTCGTCGGATGGATTTTCACAATTAAAACAAGTGAACAAATGTGGTGGTGGTATCGGATAATAATCGGGAACGTTTGAAAAAATTTTAAACGATTTTTGAACATATTCGGGAGAATTACAATTCAAACAAACGCCGTCATGAATATCACTACCACACTGTTCACACGTACACCAAACACACGAACCTTCGAAGAACGGTTCTCCACACTTAAAACAAAACGGATCCATAAGAATTAAACATAAGAGGATTTGAGAAGAAGAATCAAATGTGAGAGGATAAGAAGAATATTTATGGTATTTTGAAAACAAAAGTCAAACATTCATCATTCGAAAATTCGACGAACTTTGAAAAGAATCACCATTGTAATACGGTACTTGCTCATACGAGTTTTGAAAAGGAAGATTGAAATCGTTTTGAGGATAATTATCAAAACACATATCACAAGCATAAGACGTTTCAGCACTCTGGACGTAACACATACAATTAACATATCCACATTGGTTACAAAAACATTGTCCACAAGGTAATCCGTCGTCGGATGGATTTTCACAATTAAAACAAGTGAACGAATGTGGTGGTTGTATCGGATAATAATCGGGAACGTTTGAAAAAATTTTAAACGATTTTTGAACATATTCGGGAGAATTACAATTCAAACAAACGCCGTCATGAATATCACTACCACACTGTTCACACGTACACCAAACACACGAACCTTCGAAGAACGGTTCTCCACACTTAAAACAAAACGGATCCATAAGAATTAAACATAAGAGGATTTGATAAGAAGAATCAAATGTGAGAGGATAAGAAGAATATTTATGGTATTTTGAAAACAAAAGTCAAACATAAATAAAAAATTCAAATCGAAAAAGAAAATATTTTTGGGTTTTAAACAAAGAAAACTTAAAAGCAAAATCTTTTTGTCTTTTTCTTTATATATTTTTCTCTTCTTTTGTTCTTATTATATTTTTGTTAACCGTTACATCAACTGAAACCTTTTCGCTTTATGGGCTAATCGGGTAACAATTGATTTCACGATTATCTTTTGTTGTGAAAGCTTATTTGGTTTACAACCGCCCTCCTTCAACGGAAGACCGAGGATGTTTATTATATTTTTGGAGTTTGTGGAATACTTGGTGACAAGTATTCCCTTTTTCTTTATTTATTTATTTATATTTTTTTTTACTTTTTGTGTTTTTCAAAAACGATAACTTCCCGGGAGAAGGTTCTTCAAATCACAAAACAACAAACGTTAACGTCAAATTCGTTTCAAGCCTTCCCCGGCAGCGGCGCCATAATTGATGTGAGTATTTTGTAAGTTTATTTTCCAAAGGAATATTCGTGAGAATATTCCTCGGGTCGTTTCCCAACGAAGGTTGACGGCGAGTTTGACGATTAAGAATGTGCTCGTGTGAAGTGAATGGGAGAAAATATTTTGATTTATGATTATACTACAATGGAAATGAAATTTAAAGCACAACTAAGCACAAAGTACAAGCACATAAAGCATAAGCATCAAAAACGTAAACGTAAACAAAAATAAACGTCTAATTAACAAAATAAAACGCGAGTTTAAAGCTAGACTAAACCTACAGGCTCAAAAGTAATTTTTAAAACTTTGAAATGATAAAAGAAAATTTTAGGAAAAATAAAAATAATATTTTGGCTTTTTATTTATTTAATATGAATTAAAAACGATTTTTGTATTTTTATTTAATAAAAGAAAACTAAACTAATTTTAAAATGAAAAATTTATTCTACAAATTTATTTTCTAAAAATCTTATTAAATTGAAAATGAAATTTAGAAATAAAATCAGAAACTATTTTTGTATTTTTTTGATTTAATTTGAAATTAACAATGATTTATTATTCTAAAATCTATTTAAAAATAAAAAGATATAGTAAATGAATTAGTAAAATTCTGAAATTTTTATGAGAAATCTAAAATAATATTCTAAAGTTACTGAAGAAAAATATTTTTTTTGAAAAATAAGCCAGAAGTGCTTATTGGCTTATAAACTGCTTATTCAAGTGCTTATTAATAAGCACTTGATCAAAATTTGTGAGAAACTGACTCAGAAAGGTTCTTATACTCAGATTAACTCATACTCAGCAAATAAGATCACAATTCAGTCAGATTAAAGCAAAAGCAGCCAAGAACAATGAAAATAAGCACTATATAAAGGTCAAATAAGCACTAAAGTGAACAAATGAGCACAAGGTTAAGGTAAAAGCATTAACACACTAAATGAGACACAAATCAAACAAAAACTCTCAGATCACAGGCCAAATGAATCAAATGCATTCATCATAGAAAATTTAGCAAACAAGCAGTTAAGTCCTACTTTGCAGCAAGTAATAAGCACTCAATAAGCTGTAAACATGAAATGTTAAGTGGGCAAAAGTAAGTACACCAAGCTGAGAACCTAAAATCACTAAAAGCCCTATGAATAACATGGAAATTGAACTCTAATTATGGCCTGATTCAGATACAAAAATACATCAGCATACACTAAATGTGTATGCTGACTTTTTCATATAAGAACCACAGTTTGACTTTAATGGATTTAAATCTACTCTAGCTACTCTAATCTGATGTTCTAAGCTAGTTTAATACTAAATTGAGCTAAGATTACAACCTGTGTAACAAATTTGAAAGACCGAGCACTAAATAACACAGTAGCTAACTGATTTTATTGGACTATAAGGTAGCTTTGACTTTTGATGCTATAATCTCCTGATTTTATACTACTATAAGCCTAATCTAACCTATTGCAATCTTACTTAATCAATATCACACAGCAAATCACCTTCAATCTCAGCAAAAATACCTCATCCAGACACTCTTATTAATTCTGTTAACACTACAACTAACTGTTTAGGCAACAAATCTCATGATCAGTGAACAAACTGAATTATAAACACAACATAGAACTCAGCTCAACAGATTACAATTCAAACAATCAACAATATATCAGAATCACAGTTCACAAAAAAATGCAGAATGAATAGTATTCTACGATTTCAACTTACAACAATCAATCACTGAGATCAAAACATCAAGTATGAACATCTAAATCACACAATCACAAGGAATCATAGGTAAGCTAAAAACACTCAGTAGCAAACAGTATCATCAACAAGTAATAACATGAAATCAACCACACTCAATTAACCTTCTATTATACTGATTCATGATCAGATATCTCAATTAAAACAGTACATCAGTATGAATCAAAGTTTACAACTAATATTCAGATTATGACTTGAAAATATGAAAGTAAACTTACAAAACTCATTACCCTAACTGAAATAGGGTGCTATGCAATCCAAGGCCTATCTCTTAGATAGGCTCACAATCACACCATTAATCAGTACACTACCACCAAAATCCATTACTTGTCACTACCATACCTCCCTTGACTTCGTTGACTGAAGCTAATTGAACAATCCAGAACAGTAATTACGTAGGCAATTCATTACAAGTTTCTGATAAGCTTTAATGAGCTTATGAACTATGAAAATAAAGATTTGAAAGCTTAAAACAGATTTAGAAAATTAAATTGCTTTGATTTAAAATGAAAAGTACTTTTATTAAAACTAAGAACTGATTACAAATGAAAGCTGAAAAGTTACAATAAGCTAAAATACGTAAGCTTAAGCTAAAGCTACTTCACTACTCTACTCCTACCTACTGACTATCTATCTATCTAACCAGCCAAATTCGTTGGTGAGTGAGGAGTATAAATAGCTGAGCTTGGGCCTTGGGGTGATATCACAAGAAGGTCCTGGAAGAAAGAA
The DNA here is from genome assembly GCA_014162995.1 of Artemisia annua. Classification (NCBI taxonomy): domain Eukaryota; kingdom Viridiplantae; phylum Streptophyta; class Magnoliopsida; order Asterales; family Asteraceae; genus Artemisia; species Artemisia annua. Next base: position 166,231 of record LBNU01004036.1, on the reverse strand, counting down.
TATCCCTTGAATATCCTCCACTTGATCCCATGTGCACTTCTAATCCAATTAGAGCCCTTGGTGATGTGTTGAAACCAATCAGATCCCTCCATTCATCCACTCTGTCATTCAGTGTGTTGTCAGACCTCTGACACGTTGTCAGGTCTTCTATGAGTACAAGAGAATGTCGGATTTGCCCTTAATTGCAGTTAAAATGAAGTTAGGGTGGGGTAATTGAAGGTAAGTGGATTTAGGGTTCATGGGAGCTGGGTTAAAAGGGGGAAAAAAAGGTTGAAAGTGGCGGGTGTTATTTTTTATTATAATTTGATGGTTGGGTCGGGTCATGGGTAATGAAGGTTGGGCCAGTGGCTGTTTGGGCTTGTAGATAGTAAGGGATATTGGGTAAGTGTTAATGGGATAATGGGTTGGATAAATTTGGCAGATTTTCATTTAGTGTAATTTAAGGATTGTACAAATTAACTCAAAGGGTTAAATTTGACAATCTGCAAAATTCAAAGGACCAATCTGAAAATTTATTCCAAGGGCTAATCTTGATATAATATGGAATTTGAGGGTCTTTGATGATAAAAATCTTCTCCGGCTCCAGCTTTTCATGCTCTTTCCAAATCCCGTGCTCGTGTTGTCAGTTTCTTGTGTTTTCGTCCATTTTTCCAAATATCCGTACCTGCACATTTAACAACACAAAAACAACACAATTTGGCATTTATGGTCGGGTTTTTGGTCTTATAAGTCCGTTTTCTAAGGTCAAAGATATGTGTAAATTAATACATATCACTGGGTCATGGACGACGGCTTGTTTTGGGCTTAGAAGACTTCACCCTATTAGACACTTGTTGGACTTAGAGATGCTTAGAAGTAGTCTTGTTTTGGGCTTATCTTTGTTGATGCCCTTTTGTATCTTGTATCTTGTCTTGTTTCCTTGTAATCCTTGTAAGCTTTGTACTTGTATTGTATCTCCGTTTCACTTGTGTTCTGACTTGACCCCATAATGTAATACTTTAGCCCTTTTCGGGTTGGGGTGTTACAATTATGGTATTAGAGCGACAGGTTTGGATCGGTGGATTCAACACCCGTAGAGCTTAGGCTATGACCTGTGAGTTTTGACCATTAGGCTTCCACTGTAAGAACCTAGGAAACCACCTTGAGACCTTGATTCAGGATTTTTTTTTCCTGCGCGAACTTGAGTTTTGACTTGCGAGGCTTGGGTAGATGTTAGGTTTCCTTCGATGTATTCTTTCCTTTCGTGCTTGTCCTTGACTTTCGTACTCTTTGGAAATCGTTCAGATGATTAAATCTCGTCACCCGGAATCAACCGATGGAAAACCAAAGAAGATGATGACTCATGCTATAAAGGAGACCTCCAGACAAATCCGATACTCAAGAAGGAATAAGAGAACTGCCGACGATGCTGCGGGCTACCAGAAGAATGAGGGAAAGGAGAAGGAGCTGTGCGAAACCAAAGCAAATGATAACAAGGACATTAACACCAAGTGTTATGAAGAATGTCATAGGTCGATGAAAGAAGAAGAGAGAGATCGGAAAAGTGGCTTTGCTAGCCGTCCCTTGCCACAATATAAGAACAACAGGAATGGTTGGATCAGTGCCAGTGAAGAAGAGAAAGAAGAAGATAAGGTGGACTCCGATCTAGAGTCTACGGCAACCAGCCGCTACAACCCAAATTGAACGAAGAATCGTGATCGTGAATTTGTTCTGTCTTCTGTTTTAGACTACATATTTCATTTCCTTTCCCGTTGATCTGACAATTTTGAAATTTTCGAATCTATTGAGTTATCCCTTGTGAATTGTTATGGAAATTTTGATAACCTTGGAAGCATTGTTACGATGATCTTGCATATTCCCATCGTTACTCTTGGATATTCCCATCGTTCTAATTGACTCCTTTGACGACATTGGCAACTAGTATTTTATGTGTATCATCTTGACAACAATACAATGTTCGTATTTGCATTGAGGCAAAATTGGGCTGAGAAGCTGAAAAAATTCCGACCTTTTGAATGGTTAACTTTTCTGCCTGAAAAAAAAAAAAAAAAAAAAAAACCCTTGATAAACTTATACCATGATTCCCGACCATTAAACTTTTACTACCATTATTGCTCTTGAAACCCGTACGTAAATTTCGCAGTTATGAAGTTCCCTTGCACCTATTTTTGTCCGCCAAGAGATGAACACCTTCGTGTGAATTATGTTTTTACACCCTGAAATTTCAGAGATGAATCTTGTTGAACCACCAAATGGAGCTGGATAGAACCTGAAGATGACAGCCAATGGTAACTACCCTGAAGAGTTAATGACATTCCTCACAAGGCGGAAGATAGATGAGCAGAACGCAGGAACCTGGACAAGACGGCGAACCTGGAGCTGATGAAGAACATACAGTCTCACTTCCCTATTCACCTTGGTTGTACTAAGATGAATTGTGAGTGGAAGCAGACTGGATGAGGAGGAAACTGAAGACCGTACCAGAGATTCACGCTGCTCAGTCGTATTCCAAGGAAAAACTGTAGAAGGCTTGAGGAACCAAACTCAAGTTAACAGTTTCGTTTTACTCTCAGATTTAAAAGATGGATGAAGACTGACTACTCAGACACGAGAACATTCTAACGAGATGAATTCTTGAAATGAACCTTATGACGGATGAATTAAGGCCTTAGCATCATGTTTTTGTCTTGACGATGATTGTTGATCCTTTCGAGCCTTACTTGGCTTGTCGTCATCGTTTTGCTATTGATCCTTGAATAGGACTAAACAAGGAGTTAGTTGGACTGATAGGTGGACTTGTAGCTTGTTTCACTGATTGAGATAGAGTATGATCATCATGAGGGCATATTTATATGATGCTAGTATTATGACGTCTGGTCAGCGTGATAATACTTACATCATATAACGTGCACTTATTGTGTTATAGGATGTCTTGAGAAGTGCCTTCGTGGAGACTTAGATTCCGTTTGTTTGCGACGATCTGCGAATAGTGAGATTTTAGGATTCTTTTGATCGGTACTTTTAATCTGCCTTATTGCCGCACGTTTTGATACGTTTGGATACTCGTCACGCGATTGTTCGACTTCGATATATTGATTAAATCCTAAGTTTCATTGTAGAGCTTCCTGCCATTTGATGATCAACCTGTTTTCTGCCTATATGAATTCGATCTGTAAAGAGCTACACCTATGTCTTGCTATGTATACGCCTCTCATATTTGATGGATCCGTTTTATGATAATTTGTTATGAGTTAAGATATGAAAATTTGGATGTTGAGAATCAATACCTGTCAGTATTCGAGAACACCTTCAAAAGGTTGTATTGAAGACGAAACTATTTGAGAATCTGAAGAGTTAAACTTATATACATCACCTTCATGATTGCTATCATTTGATACATTCTCATTCGATCGGTCCATTTCCTTGTCCACGGACGAAATACCCACCCAATCCTACATCTATTTTTGAATATCTTTTAAGGGGATACGATTATCATATGTTACGTCCGGTATGTGATTCTTTGATTTGGATTATGTTCGATGTGCCTTTTCTGGAGAACCGAAACCATCTTTAAATCGTTACGATCAAGTATTGAGAAACAAGATCTTTCTATTGCTGGCATTCTTTAAGTCTGAAATGGTGCGAGTTTAAACTACTCATTCTCCTTGTTCATAATTGGCGTATCTTCGTTTCGTTTCGCCACCTTACCTTCTTCATTTTCGAGGACGAAAATTCTTTTTGAGGGGGGAATAGTTGTAAAACCCAAAATTTCAAAATATGTAAAAATTACCAAAATGCCCCTACGGTTTAAAAATTTAATAAAACACTTATATAAACACCAAATAAACCACAAACAACTAATAATTTGCAACATATGACATATGATAATTTTTGTATGCACATTATAATGTCCTAAATGCTATAAAAATAATTGTCACTTTTATTTATCTATTTTGGGCCGATATATATTAAAGTATACTTTTAATTTGATTTAACTTGTACAAAATAAAGAGATAAGCTCAAACTAAATATGGAAATGATTGGAACAGCAAATTAGGCCGTGTATTACTCCCCAAATCTCCATTTAACTCGGTGCAAATTGATACAACTATTTACCAATTCAAAACCTAATTATTTCTCTCCAAAAACTCTCCAAAAAGTCATACGAATTTTTAGAGGTCCTTGGGTATTTTTCTGGGGTTTATTCGTAGCTAAGGAACATTGTAAAAATATTTGCTAGGGTCGTGATTGATCGTGTGAAGCTGTGGTGATTTTATTGTGTCGATTGTATAGCCGATTGGTGTGAAATTCATTGTGCTTGATCCTTTCTTTCCCATAATTTTTAGGTATTTTTCTATCACTCTACACATCACATATCATCTATATAAAATGCTAAAATCAACCCATGCATCATATATGGATCATACGAAATTAAATGATCCAAAAACCCTAAAATTGTGCAAAAATTGATAAGCGGCTATTACGAATTTTTGGTGGTTCTAATATATTTTTTTGCTATGTATATTGATGTGTTTGACATGTATAAAATACAGATACAATTGTTTGAAGCATTATGTAATTGATTCGATTTATTTTATATTCATGCGATTGTCTAAAATGGTTATAGTGCGAAACAAAACTAGGGTTAGGGTTTTTATGAATTTTTCTATGCTTAATAGTGATGTAATGATTGATTAATGATGGTTTGATGATTGGGAAAATTTTGGTTAGGGTTTGTGAATTAAATTGCATGTCGAATGGATTTTTATAAATACAAGGGCTATATATTAATTTGTGAACTTTGTGGACTAAATTGTAATGTGCTAATTTGGCAAATTGAAGGTTTATTTGTAATTATTGTAATTAAAGAGATTGTTTTTCAAATTATTGAAATTAAAGGACTAATTATGTAATTATGTTTATTTAGCCTAATTATGCTAAGAGGACTAAAATTGCAATTTAATGATACTTGATGGACTTGCATGATCATTGGATGAATTATATGGTTTATATGTTAAGTATATGTTTTAAAGGGCTAAATTGTAAATATTATAACTTGAGGGACTAAAATGGTAAATATTGCATACTAAGCATTGTACGACCTAAATAAATGGTTAAGGGCTGTTCTTGTCAACTTTGGATAGTTGTGGTTCTTGTTTGATAATTATATTAGTTGATGGTTTAATTATGGAAATATGTTTAATTAAGGGTTTAATATGTAACTTTTATAACTAGGAGGGTGTAAAGTTTAAATTTGATATATGTGACTTATATGACTTATGTCTATGTGTTATAAGGTGGTTCATTTGATTTGTGACCTTTAAATTTCGTGATTGACACTTTTAACCCTAAACTATATTAAGTTACAAAAGAAACCCTAATCTTGGAAATTTCACATAAAATCATATCTTTAACTTATATTAAGGTAAGAACTTGCCAAAATGGTTAAAATAACTTTAATGAACATGTTTATAAATGGAAACTTGCTATTTATGGAAATCTTTCTAAATAAGGAAACTTACTAAAAATAGAAAGTCTTCTAAAATGCTTAAGCTACTTAAAGTGGGAAGTTACTAAATATGGAAAGTTACCTAAAATAGAAAGCTGCTATTTTTGGAAAGCTGCTAAAAATGGAAAGATAACTAAAAGAGGTAACTTACGCAAACCGGACTCTTCTTGATTCGTGTCCATTCTCTTCTAGGTTCGGTGAAGCAGAAGTGATCCTTTTCTCTCGTTGCTTATTTTATCTTGCTTTTGCATTTGGACTAAGGTACAGATATTCTGACCTATCTACAGGTTTCTCGTACATGCTGGTCTTTCCTCTTCCCTTGATTATTGAACCTTGTTATATTCCTTGATATCTTGAACCTTGTTATATCTTGATTATTGAACCTTGCTATCTTCCCTTGATTATTGAACCGTGCTATGTCCTCTTGATTATTGAACCTTGCTGTGATCCTTTTAAAACTGAACTTGGCTGGAAACTTACACTATGATTTTTGAACCTTGAAATAACCATGACATGATACCCTTGTGACCTTAACCTTGAACCTTGGTGGGACTTGGATACTCTTGGGATATTATAACGGGAGGTGAAATCTCTTTTCTTAAAGTTATGACTTGGAAACATTTAAAGGAGAAATTATTTTGTAACTTCATTCAAGACCAATCTTCTAAATGGGCTTGTATTATGAACCTTTCTAAACAAATGATGGAAACCTACTAAAATGATCTTTGTTTTAAACTTTCATTATGACCCTTTGATTTTGAACTATGGGACTTTGGGGAAAATGGAATAATGAACCCTGTGGATGGGAACCTTGACTTGGACCTCACCATCTTGACTCATTGGATACTACATCCTTGGTTGACCTCTTGATACTGAACTCTTGATATTGATCCCTGATATTGACCTTTTGACCTTGACACTTAATATTGAACCTTGACTTGAACCTTGACCTTGGTTGGACACTTGTATTTGATATTGGACCTTGACTACTTGACCCCTTCAGTATTTTACCCAGGAGCTACTTGTTGTGGAGTAGCCACAACCATAGTATTTATGCACCAATGCTATGTACTCTAGCGTGGCTGGAGAGATGTCCCACGCCGTCCCTGATTCTTGTTATCGACTGCTGCTATGATTATTATTATTATTATTGTTATTGGCCAGCAGGGGCGTATGGATGCATCCTAGTCTTGTCATCTCTTGATACTTGCTTGGGCTACGGCCATCTTGATTATGATTTGGATTACAGTTATTATTACTTGGTGATTGGGCTTGCGTGCAATGCGACCCCTCACTGCTTGGGAGTTGATCACTCCATCTTGGGATACTTGACTTGATTTCTTGCTTGTGCCTGGGGGATAAATACTGAAGCCTTGCAAATTGGTAACCTTGACATTGAAGACCTAGTAATTCTTGATTATATACCTGATGACCTTGGAACTGGTACTTGATATTTAACCTTAATACTTGACCTTGATACTTGACCTTGATACTTGACCTTGGTACTTGACTTGGATGACCCTTCTTACTTGACCTTGATAATCTCTTGATAAACCTCGTGATCCCATATACGAATTCATCTTGTATTCTCTTATCTTGTTATTTTACATTTCTTGTTATCTTCATATCTGTTCACTGAGATTTGTAAGCTCAGCCGCATTTCTTTTCTCATGCGGCAGGTTTAGTAGGAAGCTGGGTCATGGACGACGGCTTGTTTTGGGCTTAGAAGACTTCACCCTATTAGACACTTGCTGGACTTAGAGATGCTTAGAAGTAGTCTTGTTTTGGGCTTATGTTTGTTGATGCCCTTTTGTATCTTGNCTCACTGCTTGGGAGTTGATCACTCCATCTTGGGATACTTGACTTGATATACTTGACTTGATTTCTTGCTTGTGCCTGGGGGATAAATACTGAAGCCGTGCAAATTGGTAACCTTGACATTGAAGACCTGGTAATTCTTGATTATATACCTGATGACCTTGGAACTGGTACTTGATATTTAACCTTGATACTTGACCTTGATACTTGACCTTGGTACTTGACTTGGATGACCCTTCTTACTTGACCTTGATAATCTCTTGATAAACCTCGTGATCCCATATACGAATTCATCTTGTATTCTCTTATCTTGTTTTTTTTACATTTCTTGTTATCTTCATATCTGTTCACTGAGCTTTGTAAGCTCAGCCGCATTTCATTTCTCATGCGGCAGGTTTAGTAGGAAGCTGGGTCATGGACGACGGCTTGTTTTGGGCTTAGAAGACTTCACCCTATTAGACACTTGCTGGACTTAGAGATGTTTAGAAGTAGTCTTGTTTTGGGCTTATGTTTGTTTATGCCCTTTTGTATCTTGTATCTTGTCTTGTTTCCTTGTAATCCTTGTAAGTTTTGTACTTGTGTTGTATCTCCATTTCACTTGTGTTCTGACTTGACCCCATAATGTAATACTTTAGCCCTTTTCGGGTTGGGGTGTTACACCTTCCCTCCTTCTTCTTCCCCACTTGGCCTCCCCCATCACCTCACCCCCCCCCCAACTTGGTAGTCACTTCCCACCGCCCAAACCACTCACCCTCACCATCCTCACCTAACCTTACCCCCACAATAAATGCCACCACCCCCCTTGGATTATAACAGTTCAATTGGGAGTATTTTATTTGGCGCCAAAATACTTTAAACGGTCAAGATCACTCAAGACTCATCCAAAGGCCAGGATTTAAAGTGGGAAAGATGCAGAGATGTCCAAGAACCCTAATTTATCACTATAAATAGGACATTGTAGCCATTTGATAAGGCGTGTAGTCACTTAGCTTAAATTTTATGTCGAATTAGTATAATTTCAATTTCTAGTTGTTAGTTTTACTCCAAGAAGCTTGTAATCTGTTTTACTATTGTAATTTGATCTTTTGTTAATCAAAATTCTAAGTTCTCAGTTCAAATTCAGTTTTAGCATTTCAAATTGCAATTTTCTTTTTAAGCTTTAATAATGTTCTAAACCTAATGTTACTGTGTCATAAGCTCATTTAGGTAATCTAGAGTAATAAGAAAACATAAAAAGAAAAAAGAAATCACCATCAAAAACAAAACAGGGTACCTTTGCATTTGACTGTGGAAAGCTTTGGAAGTTGCCTACAATGGAGGGGCAAGATGGACTTTACCAGCTTATTCTCTGAATAAGCTGGAGCTTGTTGAGCTTAAAGATACTCTAGTAAAGCTAGAGTTGAGGTTTTCTACTTTCAAGTTTTTGAAATCCTAAGTTTTAGTGTAATTTTGTGATTTTACTGTAGTTGTGCTTATAAACTGCTTATCTCTGTGCTTTTATGTTTATTTGGTCTACTTTAGTCATAATATAGCTTAATATTAAGTCCTTGTTTGTTAAAATCATTTGTGTTAACAATTTCCATTTTCACTGTCAAAAGCATAAGTTGTGATTTTAGAGTATTGCTTGTTATTCTCTGTGATTTTGAGCTTAAATTGCCTTATTATTTCACAATAAGTCATTGTAAATCAATCTCATGGACTTAATCTAACTCTTGCTTTGAAATCATAAAATCTGTTTTCAAAAAGGATTGTTTGGTTTTGCTGTCATTAGTGTGTTCTTGTGTATGTTTGTTGTTGTTCTCTGTTGGTACATGTCACTTAGGATCATATTAGCTCAGAACAACCATAATAACTAGGTCTTGTTTGAGAAAAAGTCAAATTTCCTTTTGATCTCACTTTACTTGTTATCTGTTAAGGATTTTGAGTCCAAATCTCATCAAATCATTTCACAAGTAGTTGTACTAGCTTAATTCAGTCTTAACATAGCTTAATATATCATAATCAGTGATAAAATCAAGATCAAAGTTCATAAAAGTCAAACCTTAGTGTTTATCAAAAGTCAAAAACTTTCCAAATCTGTCAAAATGGTCCAATAGTCCAGATCTTGCACAAGGTTGAAAACAGATTGGAAATCCAAAATTTTTGTTGATTTGTGTTGTCTTGTTGGTTGTTTATCTTTTTCAAAAAGAAAATCAAAGTTTGGAATCCATTTGCTTATAAATAAGCACTGCTTAAGTTGCCTGTGTGAGTTTTTACCTCCCCTGTGCACAGCTTTTTCACCAACTTTCATAAGCTTGCACAGAGCTTATTAGTGGGACCCAGTGCATGATTCTTGGCTTTTTGGAAAGCCAAGCAACCATTTTTGATAGTTCAGTGCTTATTTTTCCTTTTCAAGCTTATTTCATAGGGTTGCTACTAGCTTTTAACATTCACCATTTTGCTGTGTATACTGCTTACTTAGTGTAAACCACCAACTTCACAAGCTCACCCCAAGCTCCTCAGTGAACCATAAGCTCTGCTTATTGGCTTATTGGAGAGCTTACCTGGCCCACTTTTCAAATCAAGTTTCATTTTAGACCCTAGATCACCCCTGTGGGCCCCACACAAGGCTGCAGTTTGTCCCATTTTGCCTATTTGGTCTGTGATTAAGCATAAGTGCTTATTTGTGATCTTTGGCTTATTCACTGTGCTTTTTCAGTTCCTTTGTCTTAATTTTTGTTCATATAAGTTAATTGCATCTTATTTTCTAAGCTTGTGAGTACTGTTTAGCTTTTTAAGAACTTTTGCATCATAAAACCAACAATATCCATCTGTTAAGCTATTTAGGGGTGCAAACTGCTTATTTTTAAGTTCTAAAATTTTTGTCTTTATTAAAGTTCCATATTTTCAGTATATAAACATTTCTCAAAAAGAAAATCCAAAAAATCATCACTTTTAAGAAAGTGAAAGCTTCTATTTAAGCCATTTGGCTTATTGTTCAGCTTTTTCAAAAAGTATTTAAATAAAAAATTTCATAATTTTATCTTTTCATTTATTATTTATAATAATTAATATTACTTAAATTAGTTTTAATTGAAAAACAAAAAATAAAATCCTCTACTGTTTAATTTTAATCCCTAGTACTTTTTTATATTTTTTCTAGGTTTTATAAATCAGTTAGTATTTTTAGAAAATATTTTCATAATTATTACTGTTATTTTCTATTTATCTTAATTAAATTAGTTTAAATAGTTTTTAATTAGTAATTAAGTAAATAATTAATTAAATAGTGTAATAATATTTTTTATAAACTTTTCATAATGTTTTAAGGTTCCTGTATTAGTTAATTAGTTTTATAAAATATTTCATATTTATCTAAGTCATTTTTAGTATTATTAGTAATTTAAATTAGTTAATTAATAAGTAATTAGTAATTAATTAATATTAAATTCAGAAAAAGACAAAAATATATATTTTTAGTTTTTATATCATTTTTATGTTATTTAGAGTTTTTAAAAATAAATTTTCATTTTCTTAAGTTTATTATTATATTATATTTAGTTTAACTTAAATAGTTATTATAAGTAATTAAATAGTTTTAATTAATATTAAATAATAAAATAATCATAAAAATATTTTTCTTTTTAATTTAATTTTCTTTTAATATTAAGTTTGTAAAAGTTTCATTTTCACCCCCTGTAGTTTATTTTTGTGTAATTCCCATTTTTCCAGCACGCATTTGTATTTTAGGTTTATCTGATTTCCTGTATTTGTTAATATTGTTTCATAATCTTAATTCCAAGCAATCAGTAGTGTAAATCAATCAAAATCTTTATCTGGTTACTATTCCCAAGTCACACATTCCCAAAACGTTTCCAAAACACAATTTCAATCTCGCTGGGACATAACGACCCGGGGATACACAATGCTTACACCGGATCATAAATTGATCACTTTCTCTCTCATAGCTTGACTTAGTTGACCAGGAACCCTTGGTTGACTTAGTTGACTGTTTGGGAGAAGTCAGATTTCCATTGTACTTTTGATAGTACCCCAGAGCAGCTTCCCTAAACTTTCCCGAAGGTTGGAATGGTTGTCCAAATTGTGTGTAGTATGCTTCTTCAAAAGTCTCACTTTCATTCTTTGTAGGGCAATCCTTAGTGTAGTGAGGTCCTTCGCATTTTTCACATCCAACTTGGGCAGCATACACTTTTTCATCTCTTTTCTTCATCTCTCTACTAATTTTATCCAATTGAGCTTGAATTGCAGCAAACCTGTCAAAATTAGTGCTGCTCTTAGATCTAGTAGAGGTCCCATCGTGCCATTTTTGAGAATGATCAGCAGCTTCTTGGATAGCTTTTCTAGCATTGGCTGCACTCATTTGTGGTACAGCTCCCTTAGCATCCAAAATTTGTCTAGTAGGCACGTCCAATCCTTGATAAAATAATATTATCTCCTGCATTGTGGTTAGATAGTGTTGAGGACATTTCGCCAATAAATCTTTAAAACGCTCCCAAGCCTGATAGAGAGTTTCATCGGGCTCTTGCTTGAAATTGTTGATAGCCTCCATCTTCTTAGCAGTCTTAGCAAGTGGACAATATCTTTTCAGGAATTTGCTCTTCAGATCTTCCCATGTTGTGATTGAACTGGCTGGTTCATTCTTTAGCCACTTATTAGCAGCTCCTTTAAGCGAAATTGGGAAGATTCGAAGCATAAGTTGGTCATCAAAAACTCCTTCTGTTGTAAACAAATCTGCAATCTCGAGGACTTTATCTACATGTTCATTAGCATCTTCATGTTCTGTCCCACTGAAAGCATTTTCTCTTAGCTCCTTGAGAAACTGACCCTTCAATTCAAACTTTGATTTGTCATCAAACTTTGGTCTAGCAACTCCTAAACTGTAGTTTGCACGGGTTTTGTTCATGTATTCCTCCATGGTAGTGTTTTCCGTCATTGTTTCTGTTTCTTCTTTCTCCTCTTGTTTAGAAAAATAATCAAGCCCGAACGAACTTGAAATTTCAAAGCCTTTTGTGCTGAAAAGCCTCCTCAGTGAATGTAAAGCTCGTTTAGGATCTTCAAAAGGTGTAATTAAGTTCTTAGTTGAACTTCTGGTCATGCACTTCCTGAAATCATCACAAAAGCATCAGTAGGATATGTTCAAGAAAGTATTATATCAGAGAATTAACAACGAAAACAGAATACGAAAAATAAAAGTTGCTGATATCTGTAGTCGATGCGCCGTATCCTTGAAAAGGGATACGCCGTATCTTATTTCGTTAAAATTAAATCAGACTTTTATTTTGAAAAATCGATAAGCCGCTTTTTAAATCAGAATCCGCCGTATCTGGTTAGTTATCAAAAATCGGTTATATTTATAAAAATTAAATGCGGCGTATTATCAGAAGCTAATGCGCCGCACTTTCGTTACGTTTGAAAATACAAGATTTTTGATTTAGTAAATGCGCCGTATTGATAAAAATCGATGCGTCGCTTCTGTTTAATAATTCGAAAACTGTTTTTAATTTATATATTAAATACGCCGTATGCGTCGCATGGCGTTAGGGTTTCGAATTTTTTTTTTATTAAAAACAGAATACGTCGTATCTTGGGGAAATATGCGTCGTACTCGAGTTATTAAACGCGTTGTATTTTATATAATTAAAACGCAATACGCCGCATCTTAGAAACAGATGCGCCGTATCGTTTGTATCAACACAATACAACGACAGCAGTATGCACAAAACAAAAAGAAAAATAAAAGTAAAAACAAAAATTACAGAAAATAAAAACACAAAAAAACAGTAAATATGCAAATTATACAATGAATGCAGTCTATCTAATATACAACAAGTTAGTGGTTAGTGTCTAAAAACCTAATTAAAATACTAATCAATTTAACAGATAATAACAATTCACTCCCCGGCAGCGGCGCCAAAAACTTGATGCGCATGATGTGTCATTGTGGTTTAGCAGTATTAATACCTACTTAAGTTTTAAATTTATATTTAGCCAACTTATCAATAACACACACTACCTGGTCAGTTTGTATATAATGGTAAGTAGAGTGTCGATCACTAAGAGTGGAACGTATTACCTAGTTATCCTAATCAGTATTTTAATATCATAAGTTAGTTTTACAGCCTAATCTAACGCAAGGGGGTTCAGCCTGAGAGACTGGCACAGTTTGGTTATTTATTAAACAGTAAATTAAACTAATAAGCACGAATCAGCAAATAGCATACACGTACACAGATAGATAATAGAAACTATAAGAAGACCTGTCCTGATAATTAAGTAGCTTGTCACTTGTTTTATTGCTAGTTTTATATGAAGTGTATATTAATTAAACCTTTCTCGTTGGTTTCATTATATCGGCGAGTAAACCCTTAATGATTACTTATGACTATCCTATTTATCCAAAGACGTCATATTAAATAGGCGAGGAAGGGGTATGGCAGCCCATGCAATGCTCAGCTAGACACAGAGGTTATCAAAGCACTAATATAAATTCACAAAAGACATCGAACATATAAACTTTAATTGATGGGAAAGCAATTTTAAGGCGGGCATATGATTTTCCGCAGTCACATACTACCGGCCATCAATCCTGATGAATTAAAGCGTACTATTACAATAAATCAAAACTACTTAATGAATTGAATACATGTAGGACCTTCTTACAGCTCTAGTATCTTCATTTGGGGTGTGTCTTGTGTTGCTTATTCGTTTGGGGTGTGTCTTGGGGTATTTATAGTTTCTGTCTTAGGGTACGATGCGGCGCATGCAATGAGCAGATGTGGCGCATGTACTTAACTTCGCGTGGGGTCCAAGATTAATATATTATGAAATATTCATACACTGTCTTCAGATGCGGCGTAACTTGAATCTTTATGCGACGCATGTCCTTCAGTATCTTGGATTGTATCTTGTGAAGTCTTGATAGTGATACGCCGTATGTCAGAAGTATAATGCGGCGTATCTGGAGTAGAACAAGCTTGATCTTCTTCGTTGACCAAAGTTTCATAAGCGGCGCATGATAGAATTCCATGTGGCGCATTCTTTAAAGTCAGGCAATGGTCTTCTAATTCATCTAAGTATGGTATTGCGGCGTATCTGTTGTGTGAGATACGGCGCATCTTCTGGATTTCAGTAGACTTTTGACATCTTGCTCCTTTTGCTCCATAATAAGTACATATTTTTATCATCGTTTATCCTATTTATTTGACTTGTTTTACTTTATTATGTATGAGAATCGGTGCTTTAATGTTTACTTTAGTGATTCTCAGGTAAAAACAGGTAATAGGTGAAACTTGGCGATTTTGGACTAATTATGGAGTAAAACGAGCATGATGTCAAAAGTCTACCGAAATCCAGAAGATGCGCCGTATCTCACTCAACAGATACGCCGCAATATCATACTTAGATGAATTCGAAGACCATTGCCTGACTTTGAAGAATGCGCCGCATGGAATTCTACCATGCGCCGCTTATGAAACTTTGGTCAATGAAAAAGATCAAGCTTGTTCTACTCCAGATACGCCGCATTATACTTCTGACATACGGCGTATCACTATCAACACTTCACCAGATACAATCCAAGATACTGAAGGACATGCGCCGCATAAAGATTCAAGTTACGCCGCATCTGAAGATGGTGTACGAATATTCCAGAATATATTAATCTTGGACCCCACGCGAAGTTAAGTACATGTGCCGCATCTGCTCATTACATGCGTCGCATCGTACCTAAGACATAAACTATAAAAACCCCAAGACCTAGATGAATTGAGTGTGCAACATAACCCTAAGGAGCCGAATTCAGACGAACAAGCAACACAAGACACACCCCAAACGAAGATACTAGAACTGTAAGAAGGTCCTGCATGTATTCAATTCATTAAGTATTTTTGTTTTATTGTAATAGTACACTTTAATTCATCAAGATTGATGGCCGGTAGTATGTGACAGTTTGTTGGCGCTATCTACTCTAAAACTGCTTCTGAGTTGTGGAATGATTTAAAAGAAACTTATGATAAAGTTGATGGTTCTGCTGTTTTTAACATACATAAAAACATTAATTCTTTGAATCAAAATGGGTCCTCTCTTGCTGATTATTACAATAATCTAAATTCTTTATGGAAACAATTTGATTCAGTGATTAGTTTACCTACATGTACTTGTGAAGCTGCAAAACATTATGAAAGTCATAATCAATTAATCAGGTTAATTCAGTTTCTTATGGGTCTTGATGATACTTATGTATCTATCAGAAGTAATCTTTTAACTAGAGAACCTTTGCCTTCTGTCAAAACTGCTTTTTCTGTTGTCTCAGGAGGAGAATCCCATAGGACTTATTCTTTTGGGACAGGGTCTGTCAAACCTAATGCTTCAGCTTTTGCATCAAAAATTTTTGATAACAAGAAAATGTTTAGTAACAATAACTATAATAATAAAGTTTTTGGTAATACTTCTGGTAATAATCCTAACAGCAAAGGACCTAATCCTAATTTGAAATGCACACATTGTAACAAGATAGGTCATACTATTGATAGGTGTTTTGAACTAGTAGGTTATCCTGCTGGTTATGTTAAGAGAAACTTTAATGCTAATGCTAAGCCTGTTACCAGTAATAATGCTTCAGCTTATATTAATAATACTACTGATAATAGAGCTAGCAACTCTCCAGTTTCTTTGTCTAATGAACAGCTTTCTAGGCTTATGAGTCTCCTGAATGATAACAATGTGTCATCTGCTAATGCCAATATGGCAGGTAATGGTTTTAAAGGAAATTTCTTTAATGGCAGTGTAATATTTAATCTTAATTTCAAAAAAAATTAATGGGAATACAAATTTTGTTATTAGTAACATCAGTCTTGGTTGGATTGTTGATTCAGGAGCAAACCAACACATGACTGTGTCAGCAAAGTTTTTGATAAATGTAATTGATATTTCAAATCTTGGTCTTACTGTTGGTCATCCTAATGGTACCCAAGCTATGATAACTAAAATTGGAGATTTGAAAATCAATAATGATATAACTTTGTATGATGTTCTTGTAGTTCCTGAGTACACTGTCAGTCTTCTTTCTGTTCATAAATTAGCAAGAGTGATGCGTGTTTTTGTAACCTTACAACAGGTTTTACCTCTCGAGGGATCTCAAGAGGCTTACAACCCCACCAGGCAGTGTACCTGACCGATGTAGTATAGGATAGTGGTAAGTACGGGGGATTGATCGTTCTCTCACAGGGAATAGTGTTCGTTAGGATAGAAAAGCTACTCTAATAGGTCTAAGGGTGGAAGGAAGATTCTTTTTGTATTTTTATATTTTTTTGAAAGCAATTAAAATCTCGGTTTTTAGAGGAAGGGCGGAATTAGTTGCTAGTCAACTAACCCAAGTTTACTACTTATGCAAATTAAAATAAAATAAATATCTAAACTATTGTGGTTGTGAAAACAATATGGAGAAAATTGTGTTTACTTAGATTTCATTACTCCCTAACTATCTTTTACCGGTTAATTGATATGTGTGTTACTTGTGTGGATGAAGGGTGTATTCCTAATAACTCATGGAGTGGCATACATATCTCTCCAATTCTATGAGCTCTTATCTCGCCCTATGCCATGCACGGCACAACCATAGGGGTTGTAAACAGTGGCTCATGCGTTAAATACTACCTTAATAGCCTAGTATGCCTTGGCTACATGTTTCCCAAGACGTTCAAGCACGTTACCATAAAGGAGGTTGGCCAGTTTTCTTGAGCCTAACATTGATGGAACAATCATCCCAACAAACAACAACACACACCAATCAACCAATAATTAATAGTTAGGTTTCATTAGATCTAAGCAAACACTAGAGAATTTAGCTACACATGTTAATTAAAAGACAAGCAAAAGAGATAATCAACCAACACATAGACATATTGATTGAATTAAAGTGAAGACTTATCTTTAATTAAGCATGAGGGTTCCAAGGGTTGGAAACCCTAAAAAGTACAGAAAATTCGTCTTTAGGGTTTGCCCTAAAAGTTCTCCACAAAGTTCCACACTAATGAATGAAAATTAGAAAACTATATATAGATTTTACACTCTGACGGCGTCAGGTTATAAGGGCTGACGCCGTCAGCTCGCCGCCATTAGGTTTCTCGGATGGCCTAGATCCACTTCTGACGCCGTCACCTTATAAAACCTTCTGGGCCGTCACTCTTTAACTTTACTCCTGACGGCCTACATTTCCTAACACCTGACGGCGTCAGGTGTTAAATCCCAAATTTCCTCTGGCCCGTCATTTGATAATTGGTTTCCACTCTTTTGTCAAGGCTTTCTGACGGCGTCACCTTGTGACTTCTGACGCCGTCAGGTTGTAAATCTTCATCTTTTGAGACTTTGTCGTTTTCTTCACTTTTATGCTCCAAAAACGTCCGAATATGCATGTTTTCCAGAATTCCTCTCAAAAGTACCTAAAATGACAAAAGGAACGATTTAGGGCAATATTTGATCACATTTATACGAATTAGGGCTTAAATGACCCCCTAAAAGCGTAACACTTTTCGTCTCATCAAATACCCTTACACTTGGGATTTGCTTGTCCTCAAGCAAATGAGCTTTTATTCCAATCAAAATATGAGTTAGGGGTCATTTAACACGAATATAAAAGTAATTACAACAAATAGTTATTCGACCCTAATCATAACAAGCACGGAAATCATACACTACAACCTCACAAATAGTGTTTGGATTCTCACATCTCTCAAATGTCATAAAGTTAATATCTCATAAATGGAAACGGAAAATAACACTCACTACCTGTCATAGCAAATAGATTACCATAGGCTTGGGAGAGGATCAATTACTCCTCCACTAGGCGTAAGCACCTAAGATAAACTATCAAAGAGGTCTTTATAAAGGGTTGTAACATAAGGTGTAGGGATATGATCACACGGTTTGGTTAGAATAAGGGGTATTTAGTGGTGGCAAGTTAATTATCATGATCAAATACATGCACTCTACATCGTTGCTTAAGTCAAGACTCGACTCAATCTTAAACTAAAAATGAAATAACAAAAACTAAAAAAGAACATAAAAGGAAATGGGATGGTAGTCCGTATGTTTTTCCTCTTTCTTTTTCATATTTTTTTTGTATTTTTCTTGCTTTTTCGATTTTTTTTATACACTCTTGCCCTACCATCCAAAATAATACATCATAGGGGATTTGCATTCCCCTTACACTTGAATCTTTACATAACTTTACAATTACTATTCTAATGACTCGAATTAAGATAATCGAAAAACTTGGAGTACTTTTTAAAATATTTAGCACTTATGGGGGGTAATAATGTTGCTCTTCCCCATTACTCCATTACACTAGTACTTTACCCATGAGTCCCAATCGTCCCAAAACAATATGTACAAGGATATGACTTAACTTAGCAACCATGTAATTGACCGGATAATTAACAAAGGGTTTAACAAATGTTTTCACAAAAATGCACCAAAGGTGGGTGCATACAAGGTAGGCTAAGGCGATTTGGGTGTACATTTAGTGGGGTGTAAACAAATTCTCACTTTGAGTAAGATGCTCAAAGGTCGAAACGAAAGGATAGGCTCGGAAGGGTGTACTAGGGGTATCGTGTACCAAAAATGGATACAACGCAAAGGGTGTGGGAGAATTACTTGACCAATGAAGTCAATGTAATTATAACAAATATACGGGTGTAAAACAATGGGTTAATCCTAATGCCTCTTATCATGTAGTAAATCTTAACTACACGAATGTAGTCTCACTTGTGGATTTGAGATGGTCCTAACGCAAGTTCTAGAATCTAAATACTACCGGTACTCACATCATAGCACCAAAGATGGATGCTTTTCCTACCAATTCTAGGGGCGAACCTCACATATTTGGGGTGGAAAATTTTTTAGTGGTACGGTTTTGTGCTAGTCATACAATTTCCTATCCATGAGACGCTCATTAAGATCAAGGTTTCACTTCTAAATGTTGTAAAAAATTTTAAATTGGCGCTAAAATTGCCCTAACAAACATTTCTCTTGGTTTTATTACAAATTTACTATCAAACAAAGCAAAACATCAAGCATAAGTATATTCTCAACGGTGCTTTCATTTACCCCCCTTACACTTAAACCGAACATTGTCCCCAATGTTCAAATAAAAGACGTAAAAGTAAATAAGATGAAAGAATGAAATCAAATACTCCCCTGAATCGTTTGTTGTGGATAATGATGTAACATGGTTAGATCTTCTTCCAAGATAGACGAACGTTCAAAGCTTCCCTTCCAAAATAATAAACGTCTTCTTGTCCAAAATAACCTGTTAACCTGAAAAAGATAAAGGCCAACCTCGCGTAAAATCGGCGGTAAAATCTACATAATAAGATATAATGCTTGTGGAATGAATATTTTGCAGAATTCCTGGAGATTATAAGTTAAAGAATTGACAAAACTTTTTAGGTTTCCGGAAAAATACAAAACTTTCAAAAATTGCAGAAATTTTTAACCTGACGCCGTCAGGTGTTAATCCTGACGCCGTCAGAAAGTTCTGACAGAATTCTCATGTTAAGCTTCCGGGAAAAATTCTGGAAAATCTCAATCTTACTTCCTGGAATTCCTGCAAAAATTCATTATGACTCGATACAAGCATTTGACTCAAACAAATACTAATATGTAGGTTAATTTCATTGTTATGATTCATGTTCATTCGTTCTAAATGAACCGATTTAGATTTCCCTTACACTTAGCTTTTGCAAAATACCTTTATATGTAGTTAAGACGAAGTTAAAAACAAAATAAAGTATTTTCACAATTTAGTTTGAAGCATGAATCATTAACAAGAAATATAACTTACATACGGAAACAAATAAAATCAAATAAACACACAAAAACAAATAAAACATGGGTTGCCTCCCAAGAAGCGCTTTTCTTTATTTACGAGTCTTGTAGCTAGACTCAAAGTCACCGTACGTTACGTGACTTCGTCGTTGAAGGTTATGTCTTCCTCATTTTCCCTATCAGAATCACTATCATAGTGGAGGTACTTTGGGTCTTCGAAATCGAAAGGGTGTTCTTGGTATCTAAAACTCAGCCTACTAACGTCCTTAAAGAATCCGCATGATAGGTCAGAAGTGCTACTACACCCTCTCCTTACATCTTCACACTGGTACAAAAAGTTCTATCAGTCACGCCCAAAATGCGTGACGATATGCATATAGTCACACACGTTTTTTTCGTCGCGTGTCACCAAAAGTCCCGCCACCGTAGGTGGCATATGGTGACGTTGTTGAGTTCGTGGCCTTTTCCATCGAAAAAGAGTGACCAAAACCCTGAATATGTGTG
>LBNU01004036.1:123363-136517 GCA_014162995.1 Artemisia annua | reverse complement strand
TCACAAGACTTTAACAGGTCCTGTGCATCGCGGTAGATCGAAGGCCAGAAGAAACCGGAGTCAAAAACTTTTTTAGCAGTAAGATTGGCACCATGATGTCCCCCTGTGGGGCTATTGTGGCATGCCATCAAAATAGCTTCGGCCTCTTTACCATGGACACATCTCCGAATGATTTGGTCTGCACAAACTTTGAACAAATAAGGGTCGTCCCAAAAATATTGTTTAACATCTTTGAAAAATTTCTTTTTGTCCTGGGTCGACATTCCTTTTCTTATGAAATTCCCCGCATGGTAGTTTGCAAAATCGGCAAACCATGGGGTACTAGAATCACCAAGTGACACGCTCCCAAGGGCCTCGAGAGGAAATGAGTCATTGATATCCTTTTTCTCGAGCACACCTTGGTGAGGATTTTCAAGACGGGACAAATGGTCAGCTGCTAGGTTCTTCGATCCTTTTTTATCTCTAATTTCAACTTTAAATTCTTGAAGAAGGAGAACCCAGCGCATAAGTCTTGGTTTAGCATCAGGTTTGATCATTAGGTATTTGAGGGCTGAATGGTCCGTATACACTATGCATTTCTTTAAAAGCAGATATGGTCGAAATTTTTCAAAAGCATAAATAGCTGCCAACATCTCTTTTTCAGTTGTGGTGTAATGAAATTGAGCACTATTCATTGTTTTGCTTGCATAGTGTATAGGCCGAAAATATTTGTCCTTGCGTTGCCCCAAGACTGCCCCGATTGCATAGTCACTTGCATCACACATTAACTCAAAGGGCAAATCCCAATCGGGGGCAACTAAAATAGGAGCCTCCGTCAACTTCTTTTTAAGGGTATTAAACGCATCAATGCATTCATTGGTGAAGATGAACGGGGCTTCCTTTTCCATAAGGTGAGTCAAAGGTCGGGATATTTTCGAAAAGTCTTGTATAAAACGTCTATAAAAGCCAGCATGACCGAGGAAACTTCGAATTCCCTTGACGGTCGTGGGATGAGGTAGTTTTGCGATAACATCAACTTTCGCTCTATCCACCTCAATCCCGGCTTTAGAGATTTTATGGCCAAGGACTATACCCTCTTTAACCATAAAGTGACACTTCTCCTAATTCAGAACTAAATTAGTTTCTTCACAACGTTGGAGCATTTGTTCTAAATGGGAGAGACAAGACGAAAATGAATCACCATACACAGAAAAATCATCCATAAAAACCTCCATTGTCTTCCCGATCATGTTTTGAAAAATAGCGGTCATACACCTCTGGAACGTGCCTGGAGCATTGCATAAGCCAAAGGGCATACGTCGATAGGCAAAAGTCCCATAAGGGCAAGTAAAAGTGGTTTTCTCTTGATCGGGAGGATCAATGGGAATTTGAAAATAGCCAGAAAAACCATCAAGAAAACAATAAAACTCATTTCCTGCAAGTCGTTCAATCATTTGATCCATAAAAGGAAGCGGAAAATGATCCTTTCGAGTTGCATCGTTGAGCTTTCGATAGTCGATGCAAACTCTCCAACCGGTAACAAGACGCGTAGGAATAAGCTCGTTATCATCATTCGTCACGACAGTCATACCACCCTTCTTTGGCACACAATGGACTGGGCTAACCCACGAGCTATCAGAAATGGGGTAAATCATCCCAGCGTCGAGTAGTTTTATAACTTCATTTTTGATCATATCATGGATTTTTGGGTTAACCCGTCGTTGTTGTTGGATGGACGGCTTAGAATTGTTTTCGAGTAAAATCTTGTGGGTGCAAAAACGAGGGTCTATGCCTTTTATGTCGGAAATACGCCAAGCTATGGCATCTTTGTGTTTCTTAAGCATATCAACGAGACGGTTCTTCTCCTCATCTTGAAGGTGTTTAGAAATAATGACGGGAAATTTGTCGGTTCCTTCCAAGAATGCGTATTCAAGATGAGGAGGTAAATCTTTAAGCTCGAGTTCTGGAGGCTTTTCGTTAGATGGCTCGACCTTTTTGACTTCTTCAACATAGAGATCCTTCGGAGGGAGAGGTGAAAAGGGGTCTTCATTCAAAATTTTTTCAAGCAAAAGAATGTCTCCCTCCGGATCGTAGTAAGAATCATCACTATCCGATAATGAAGATGTATCGGTAGAGAGAAAATCATCGACTTCTTCCAAAAAGAAATCTCCTCCTTCAAACAGTGTGAAAGAAGGGGAAGAGTCGGCAATTATAGGTTGAGAAGAAGGATAAGAATCATCAAGAGGGGGTGAATCTGAAGAATTATTTGTGGGGGCAGAAGGAGAAGAAGTGGGATTGCCACTTGAAAAACCGAGTATCTCTTGAGAATACTCATCAGAAATTTCATCAATGACATTGATTTTGTTGATGGTCATGGGTTCATCGGTGGAGGAATATCTTGCTGTTTGGTCTAGGTTAAACGTGATGGCTTCATGACCATCTCGCAAGGTAATCTCTTCATGGTACACATCAATCAAAGCACGACCCGTCTTGAGGAAACCTCTTCCGAGAATGAGAGGAACCCTTGGATCGGGATCAAAATCGACGACAACAAAATCAGCTGGAAAGTGAAATTTTCCCACATTGACGATGACATCCTCGGCTATGCCTTTAGGACAAGAGGTAGAACGGTCGGCAAGCTCGATTGTCATTCGTGTAGGAGTCAAAGCGGGTAATGACAACTTCTGCCAAATGGATAACGGCATAAGGTTAATGCTAGCACCTAAATCGGCTAAGGCGAAGCATTGAACCATTCCGGGAAAATTACATGGAATCAAGAACTTGCCGGGGTCTTCAAGCTTTTCGGGCAGCTTCTTAAGGAGCACCGCCGAGCAATTCACATTCAAAGGTGTAGTTGACATTTCATACAATTTATCTTTATTATTCAACAAGTTTTTAAGCATTGATGAAAACTTTGGCATTAACACAACAACATCAGCAAGACTCAAATCAAAGCGAATGTCTTGAAACATCTTAAANGACAACTTCTGCCAAATGGATAACGGCATAAGGTTAATGCTAGCACCTAAATCGGCTAAGGCGAAGTATTGAACCATTCCGGGAAAATTACATGGAATCAAGAACTTGCCGGGGTCTTCAAGCTTTTCGGGCAGCTTCTTAAGGAGCACCGCCGAGCAATTCGCATTCAAAGGTGTAGTTGACATTTCATACAATTTATCTTTATTATTCAACAAGTTTTTAAGCATTGATGAAAACTTTGGCATTAACACAACAACATCAGCAAGACTCAAATCAAAGCGAATGTCTTGAAACATCTTAAAAAACTTTTCCTTCATTATGTCATTTTTATCTTGACGTTTTTGCTCATTAAGACGAGAAGGATAAGGAAGATTAGTTTTAACTGGTTCATCTTTTCAAAAACAACTTTTTCTTTTCCTTTTGACACATTTGCATTTTCATTGATCGGTTGAACCACCGGAGGTTGGATATTTTTGGTCCTTCCTTGGTGAATAGGAATTCTCGTATCCGTTGTCACCTCGGTTGCACGGTCCACAACCTTTGAAGGAGGAGAATAAGAGGCAGTTGGAACCGTTGGTTCTTTGTAAGAAACGCCACTGCGTGTTGTGATCGCCTTTACATCGCCCCTCGGGTTAGCGATCGTGTTGCTAGGTAGAGACGTGGTACCCGAACTCGAGGGTCGATCATTTAAAGACTTTTTCTATCAAACATTTCCTTAAGCAACAATCTTGTTGTTTCTTCTTGATTTTTAAGTTGTGTCTGCTAACTTTGCAAGATAGTTTGTTGGTTTTGATTTTGACGAAGTAATTCTGCCAACAACTCATCCGTGGTCGATTGGTTTTGAACAACACATTGGTTTTGGTTAAAAGTTTGCCCACATGCATTGTTGTTGAAACCTTGACCTTGATTTTGAAAATTTTGATTCTCATGATTAAAGTTTCCATAATTAGCACCTTGATTTCCAAAATTTTCATGGTTACTTTGAAAATTCCGATTTTGGTTAAATCCTTGATTTTGATTTTGAAAACCGTGAGTTACTCGACTTTGATTCTGATTGACTTGATTACCACGATTTTGCACATTTTATTTTGGAGGCGGGTTATGAAAACCAGGTGGTGGTCCAAGGTAATTGGTTGAACGGTAGCTGAGAAGATTTCGATCTCCTTGGGGTTGGTATCCGTTACCACCCATGTTAGCGGCGTACACATTCTCGAGAGAAACATTACCGGTTGTCAGACATTCGTAATATGCATGGGGACCACCGCAAGTTTCGCAACTTTGGTTAATAGCATTGACAGTTTGAGACGGTTGTTCTTTGTGTTGAATAAAAAGTCCCATTTGTTTTGTAAGAGCAGCAATAGCATCAGAATTTTGTTTGGTTAATGACAAAACTTCGTCGTTAGCCTTGTTATTAGCACTTGACACTTGTGTTTTGCTTCGTGAAGTTCGCACTCTTGCTTTGTTTTCAATGATCGTGAACGCATCTTGAGTGTTTCGGGATAACAAATTACCACCAGCAGCAGAATTGAGTGAATCTTGATCAACGGGATTCAAACCATTATAGAACGTATCGATTTGATGCAATTCAAAAAACCCGTGATTCTGTCACTTTTCAAGTAACTCTTTGAATCGATCCCAAGCTTCGCTGAATGATTCATCGAAAGCTTGTTGGAAACGAAAGATTTGAGTACGAAGATTTGAGGTTTTTGAAGGTGGACATAAATGGTTAAGGAACTTGCTAGCCAAATCATCCCAAGTATGAATCGAATTGGGGGGTTTTTTGTCTAGCCAAGTACGAGCAGCTCCTTTGAGAGAAAAGGGAAACAATTTCATTTTGACAACATTATAAGGAACTTGGTTGATTTTAGTTGTTTCAGCAATGTCGGTTAAGTTCCGAATGTGAATATGAGGATCTTCGTGATCAAACCCGTGAAAGGATATACCCGAAATGAGATTGAGTAACCCATGATTGATTTCAAAGTGATTTGCTTGAATATCGGGAATAACGATGGCCCTCCTCACACCTTGGAAAGGTGATTGGAGTTGCTCCTCCATTGGACGTGGATCATGAACAGGTTGGTTACCACCCACCGGCGGGTGTTCACCATTGTTGTTGTTGTTATTCATTTCTTCGAGATTTGGAGAATTAACTCGGTTTGGACGTCGTAGAAGACTCTCGGGATTAGGAAGTAGTGGAAAAAGCTCGTTATAAGAAGAACGAGTGTTCATACAAATTGAAACAAATCAAAATGAAACAAATTGAAAAAGTAAGTTAGAAAAGAAAATCTTTTTGGTTTTTATGTTTTATAAAAGTAAAATGAAAAATATTTTTGGTTTTTATAGCTTTTATAATTTTTAGTTGTTTTTATGTTTATAAAAAACGATAACTTCTAAAAGAAGGTTCTTCAAAACACAATACTCAATAATCTAATGACTTAATCTTATCAACCGCTCCCCGGCAGCGGCGCCATAAATTTGATTGGTGAATTCTAGCAAGGGTAAACTTGAACCACGGATCGTTGTCCCAACGAGGGTTGAATTGATCTTGTCACTCGAGTCGTGAGTTATGTGAGATGAATTAGTTTAAAAGATGAGATTTGGTTTTTGTTTATGCTACGAAAATTTGTTTAAGACTTAAACGAAAGTAAGAAAACCTTTGAAAAAGAAATGTTTAACTAGGTAAGAAAGCATGAATCTAAGAAATGAAATTGGAACTTTAAAAGATAAAAGGAAAATAAACGAGAAAATGTTTTTGTTGTTTTGAATTTTTGTTTAAAGACAACGATTAAGGATTAAGTAAAAGGAAATAAGAGAACTAAAAGAACGTTTATGATTAACGAAAGAAAGTTAAAAATAAACTAAGTAGGAAAGTGTTTCTTGGATTTTTGATTTAATGAACGATAATGAAAGTTTCACTAGTGAAAACTAAATATTGATAAAGAAAAAAGTGCAAAAGACTAGGAATACTTTAAGTAAGTAACTTATAACCCGACAACAAAAGACACAATTAACGTTTAACTAAACTAGATCTAAGGCGACACAAAAGAACTTGACACTAGAATACTTAAGCACTTGAATTAGCAAACTAAGGAAAGCTAAATTACCTTATGATAAAACCTTACTTAAAATTTTACTTAGAAAATAAAGTTTACTCGCAATGTAGAAACAACTACTATACTCGCAAATGACTCAAATTTTGGACTATACTCGCAAAGACCTTAAACCATACTCGCAAATAAATGAAAACAAAACATACTTGCAAAAGTCTTAAGCTTACTCGCAATATGTAAAATGAAATGAGACCTTACTCACAATAAATAGAACTAAAGCATACTCGCAAAAGACTCAAGAAGCTTACTCGCAAACTAGGAAAGAAATGGACAGCATAACGACTCAATTTTAGCAAAGAAGTACGAGCCTCTTACTCGCAAAAAGGGATTGCTTACTCGCAATTTTTGGTAAAGTTTACTCGCAAAAATAAGGTTCCTACTCGCAAAAACACCCCATACTCGCAAAACACACACTCACTCGAATCTGATACTCGCAAAACTAATGTCGTACTCGCAAAATTAAAGACTCTTACTCGCTAAAACACTATGATACTCGCAATAAGACCTAAGCAAACTCCATACTCGCTAATACCTATTTTCTTACTCGCAAAAACATAAATTTTGACGCTGGAACCTTTTTTTAAACGTGAGACTAATGATCAAAACTAGTAAATACTTATTAAAACTTAATGAAAAGCTAGCTTTAATCACTAAATAAGCTACTAATAAGCCAACGACTCAAACAAACACTATCCCATTAATTTTTATATCATACGAACATAAAGTTTCATGCAAAGTTGGTAAGACTTATAAAGGCTTTTGTAAAGATTAATAAGACACGTAAATAAGCTCAAAAGAGATGTTAAAGATTAAAAAGAAAGATTGTAAGAAGGCGTAAATAAGCTAGAGAGAGAAACTAAGACATGTAAAATAAGCTTGCATTAATAAAAACTTACACTAAGACTCAAAATAAACTAAGACTAACCAAAAACTAACTAGACTCCTCACAAATGAGGCTAGGGGGTGTTATTTAAGGGAGCAAGGGAGCTTCCCTTTTTTACATCGTGTACACTTTGCCCCCTAGATTTTTTTTTCATGAAACTGCACGTAAACTTCTATTACAAAGCTACTAAACTTTCTAAGAATTAAACTTAAGCCCTTGTAACTTGAGGTAGCGTGTTGACGTGTTCTCTAAAAGTCTTCAAAGATGTAAAAGTGATCATTTGCTCGAATTCGTGAAGCTTATCTTGATAATTAACTTTGAGCTTCGATTAAGCGTCTCTTTTATTTTCTTGAGCCTTTAAGGAATGAATTCGTCGTCACGGGCTTTTCTTAAGTAAATTTCATCTTTGACTTCACTTTCAAACTCTTTTCCACATCTCGTGCTCGTTTTAGGCTTTTTGGTTGATTTCTATGTCGTTTTTGCATTATCCTCTCCTGCACAGTCACAAACTCAAAAACACGATATCTTTGGCGTTTAACGTTAGTTTTTGGTCTAATAGAGCCTGAAAATGGTGAATAAAAGGTATGTGAATAAGCACATACCAAAATCCCCCAGACTAAGGTGTTGCGTGTCCTCACGCAATGTAATCACGTCACGCCTTAAAGATAAATAATTTCACACCTCTCTTTACTAACTTTGAAAAGTAGCAAAACGTTCAAAGTAGATAAGAAAGCATTTATTCCCTAAAACGCCCCGGTTTTCCATTTTTGACTATGTACATCATATATCACACTACTTTAGCTTATGACGGTGTGATTGACTTTCATTATCTTTCAATAACGATTAAGGGTCATAGAGCAAGAACACGATTCATAGAAAAGTGACCGATTGGATAAAATTCATCGTCCCTGATTTTTCACAAGCCCCCAAACTAAGCGTAAAAACGGATCATTGTTTAATTACAAGTTAGATGCCAACGCTACTCATGGAAGTTACTCGTGTATCTCTTGCTCCCATTTTCCTATTTTTGTATCTCATTATTTTATTTTTGTGAGAGAAATGAATTTCTTCATAAGCATCTCGTTTCATAGTTTTTAGTCCGATAAAGATACCAAATTCAAACGCTAAGTAGTTATCGATCTTCTCTTAAGAAGGTTTGCTCGAGAAATGTGGTCCACATCAAGGATATTGGATACATTCAAAGACTCTGGAATACATCAAAATAGACATAAGTTGGAGAGTACCTTCACGTGCACCTCATGCGCCCGATCTAGGATCATTCGCATGCACCTCACGTGCTACCNTCATTTTATTCTGGTACATTTAGTCACGTATAAATGTTATAGTGTGACATTTCAAAATCGACCATGCGATACCAATAGAACTTTTTGTACTAGTGAAAGAAGAGTATTTTGGTATGTCAGAGCTTTATGACGAATCCGAGCTGCCAGAGACGGAAGGTTTTGTTGCTGGTGGTTCTTCTGATAGTTCTTACAAAGAGGTTCGTTTAGTTCTTTGTTTTATGTTCTTCTGATACTTCTTTCCATGTGGTCATGTTTAGGTTCCTATGGGATTCATACACAATCCCATGGGATTCACAGTTAATCCCATGGGATTCACACTGAATCCCATGGGATTCATAGTTAATCCCATGTGAATCCCATGGGATTCAATGTGCTTATCTCATTATGAATATTCCTATTTGTTTTTTCTGCAGGAATTGCTTAACAATCTTGAAGAAAAGTTAGCTGTTTTAAGCAATGAAAGAACTGCTTATGAAGAACTTTTGGCAACAGCCGGTTTAGAATTCCCTGATGATTTAAAGCTCATTGAACTACATCAAAAGTATGTTCAAATTTTCAAGCATCCAGTCACATTAAATGGTGAAGATCTTGATGGAGATGATGATAATGGGAATGATAAACGCCTATCTGGTACCGATCCCTAATTCCGATAGCCTGTTGTAGTTCCCTGTTGTAATTGAAACCGTGAATTTATGTAATAACTTTGTTAAATTTGGTTGGAACTTGGAATCGTTAATTTATCTATGATAATTTCTTTATTGAAAGTAATTTTATTAATCTGTGAATCCCATGGGATTCACAGTTAATCCCATAAGTTTTGTTGCCTAATCCTAAAAGTGATTCATTATGAATCCCATGGGATTCATTGTGTATCCCATGGGATTCACAATAAAAACTCTTTACCATACATTATCTTCAACAGTGGTTGATCCATCTCAAATAAAAGAGGGAAGTGATGATGGTAATGGGGATGATAAGAAAGATAAAGATGCCGAGAAGCGAGGTGATGCAGTTCCCGAAAACCAAGTTGATGAACCTTTCTCTTTAACGCAATGGATCGAAAACCATTTAGATTTGATTGAAGAGTGGTTTAATTGTGCAGCTACAGAGTTCTATTATGTAATATTCTTGCATAATAATTCTTTACTTATTTTTTCCTCAAATTTATTTCTTTTTAATTAAATTTTTTTATTTTATTCAGCAAAAGTGTGTCGCTGAAGGTACTTGACTCCTCCTAAACTAACCAGTCAACCAGGTGTGGTCAATAGGTCAACCCAGGAGGGAGTGCAAGTGAATCCGATGAAGTACAGGGAATCCCCGGGTCGTTATGTCCCGACGAGGTGTGAATTGTATTCGAGAACGAATTTGTGATCGGGTGAATATTGAACAGGAAAAGGGTGTGAGTGATTAAACTAATGAATTATAAAAGAAAATAGCTTTAAACAAGCTATATAAACAAGCACGTGAAAGGAAATTAACTAGGAACGTTTAAAAACCTAAAACCGCGTACGTTTAATTTAAATTATTGTAAACGTATAAAATAAAAAGTGAATTCTTATCAATACAAATCCCACGGATGTGAATTTTATATTTTTGGAATCCTAATAATAAAAGAAAATTATTGGAATATTAAAATTAATTTTATGACTATTTAATTAGTTATTATTAATTAATAACTATTTTTAATTAGTTAATAATACACTAAAATACAAGAAAATATGAAAATGACTTAGAAAAATGAAATTTTAACTTAGAAAATCTAAAATAATCTAAAACTTATTTTAAAACTGAAAATATATTTATTACACTTTTATCTATTTATTATTAATTAATTACTATTTAATTATTATTTAAACTATTTTGATTTATTATAAATTCTAAATAAACAAAGAATAGTCTGAAACTTTTTCTAAAAATATTATATAAGTACAGTAACCTAGGAAAAATATAAAAACTACTAAGAGCTTAATGAAAAAGTTGAAAAAATAAGCTAAATAGCTAAAGCTTCTTAAATAGAAGCTATCACTTCTTTTAAAATGATGTTTGATATGTGCTATTTTACACATACTTTTGACATTAGTTTAAGTGTAGAAAAGAACAAAAACTAACGTGAAACGCCAAAGATATAGTGTTTTTGTGTTTGTGACTGTGCAGGAAAGGATATTGCATAGAATGGCATGAAAACCAACCAAAAAGCCCTAAAAGAGCACGAGATTTGGGAAAAAGAGTCAAGAAGCCGGGAGTCAACGATGAAATTTTACTCAAGTAGAGCCCTGACATGTTTTCATTACTTAAAGGCTGCGGTGCAGATGATGAAAGAGATACTTAATCGAAGATTAAATGTAGATTATCATGTATAAGCCTCCCAAACTCGAGCAAGTGGTCACTTTTATAATCATGAAGACTTGGGTATCGAAGACTCGTTAACATATTCCTCGAGATTTACAAGACTGTAAGTTTTACTTTTTAGAAGTCGTTTAGAGTGGTAATGAAAGTTATGTTTACTTTTCATGAACAAATAGAGTTAAGGGGCTAGATGTAAAAGGAATTCCACCATGGAACCTTAAATACCACACTTAATCCTATTCTAAATGTTTTTTGAGTAAGACGCGTACTTAATTCAAAATATTATAGTTGCAACTGTGGTATGTGGCTTGTATGTTCATACAGAGTGTGTCCTTAGTTTTTATTCACTCATTTCAGGCCTATTTAAGAGTAGTCACATTATATAATATTTAAGATCGGTTCATTTCATAATACGCTCAAAAGATATTTCAGCTTTGGTCTATTTTTGTTTATTTTTCTTGTCATTTTTAAGTTGACTGTTTGCATTTATGTCAGGGAAATGTTAAGTTTTCATGTGGTTGAATGATTGATGCAAAGACGGACAGTTGAGAAACTCAATCCATAAATAGATCCTTTTAAAAATCGGTTTAGCACGATTGATGATAGGAAAGAAGTTATGAAAGTAGAAGTCAAAAGTGGAACTATTACTTAGAAAAAAAGGCCCGTGGAACACAGAAAAAAAATTCATAATTACACATTTAGCATATTGGCTCAATAAGAAAATAAATATAGAATGAACACAGGTCTTTAATTTCGAAGCCTCATATAGGTTTTAATCAGTTATCATATAAGACATAAGAACTGCCTTTTACTAACGGAATTTCTTTGTCATCTTGTGACATGATTTGTTAATTATAGTGAGTCATTCACTTTTATAACAAGCTATATTGTGGGTTTGGTAAGGGCGCTGCATTGTAGGTTAAGGCGTGGCGAACATCTAGTTCTAGCTATCATTCTGGTGTTGACGCTTTTATTCTCAGTGTGCTTTTAACACAGGGTCTTATATAATAGTTTTTATAATTTCTTAGAATTACCAAGTATTTTTTTAGTCAATTCTTTTAGTTAATATGAACGTTATGTATTAGAGGACAAGTTCAGTTATATGGGAAAGATACACGATATAAAGATTTTCTTATAGTTGAGGCAAAAGAGTTCCAGGTTAATACTGAATTTTTTAAGGGATAAGGAAGTGGAGCGCTCGCACGTCTTCGGATTGTTCTCGACAATAATAAAAAAATGGAAAAACCACCACACATTTGTCAGAGACGTCATCTATTTTGTAGTTGGTGTGTAGGAGAGTCTTATTTTATGTACCTTATGGTAAGATGAAATACATAGGTGCGTTTAGTATTATTTTTAAGATGGATCTTAGCTAGTGATGTAAGTTATGTTTATATAATTATATGTCGGTTAGCTTGAGTGTATTGTCACATTAGGTCCATTAATATACCATTCTCTTAGCGTTTATTTTGGTAACGCGCTTGTTTTTGAGCGTATTGGCTATATCTTCTATTGTCGAGTTTTGTTGT
Organism: Artemisia annua; assembly: GCA_014162995.1. Taxonomy (NCBI): domain Eukaryota; kingdom Viridiplantae; phylum Streptophyta; class Magnoliopsida; order Asterales; family Asteraceae; genus Artemisia; species Artemisia annua. The sequence goes on along the minus strand of LBNU01004036.1, from coordinate 124,387 downwards.
TCTTTTTGATATCTTTAGCGTAAGTAATTGTTCTCTCTCTTTCGTGTGGTCTTAGCGAGTATTAATTTTATTATCTTTAGCGACAGTTTAGTTTCTTATTATATATTCGTTCATACTTCAACATAAGCCTTTTATAGTTACACGATTGTTTTGAGCTCGTTGTCTATGTCTCATTCTCACTTGCATCTTCATCTACTTTAATCTTATTCTTTTCTCAAGTCGAGTTTAGACGTTTTTCATGTTTACATCGCAGTCGTATATAATAATCGTTAAATAGAGGAGTTGTGTGTATTAGTGGTTGGTTCATTTCGTCTATTAATAGTCAGAAACGTTTCCTGTCCGTTTTTGTTTTTAATTTCTATTTAACTTAGCTTTAAGTTTTCTTATGTATACTTGTTTTTTCTTTTAAACATTATTATACTTATGTGACTTTTATTATATCTTAGCATTAAGCTTATATAACATTTACCAGTTAAACATCTTGCAGTTTCTAATTAAGGTTATAGTTCAACTATGTTTAATTGTTTTCCATATTTTTATCTGTCTATGTCCAGAAAATAGTTAATCGTTCTTTTTCTTTCTTTTCTCTTTTAACGTTTATAAATTGTTTTGCGGTGTTTCTCGTTCATGTTTATACTGTTCGTATTGTCTTTGGCTCTTAGGTGCCTCTTCAGTTTGCGTTAACTTTTGGCTTAATGTTTTAAATAAAGTTTTGTAGCGAATTAAAACCCTCATAAAACATATCTTTAAACCCGATTTCACATATCACCAATATCTCAGTACGGTTTTTAGCGATTGAACGGACGTCTGATTAATTTGATCCGCTGTTCAGATCCCTCGTATGGGACCTGACGATCCTCCGATTGGTTGCCGTTGCTTCATAGCTAGAATGTTATCCAGACCTTGGTCAATTTCGTATTTTGGCGCGTGAGGTGTTTTTCGCGAGGTAGTGGTGGTTTTTGCGAGTAGAACTCTATCTGGCTTGCCGGGTTATGGGGCGGGGTTCAATTCGATTATATGTTAC